>JAHZMV010000614.1:0-18211 GCA_027743765.1 Coecobrya sp. COE2
CAAAATGAACATGTTAACCAACAGATGCAGCTATTTTAAGACTTTTTTTATATTAAACTTACATTTGGCATATTATGCTTTCCTGTAATTATCAGAATTGAGTTGAAAATGTGTTGTTGCTGCCAGAAATGATGGCGGTCTCTATTATACAGTGCTATGTACACAGTGGCATAATTTTCATTTTTCTTATGTGACATGCAATGCTTAAAAGCACTTTTAATTAATCCATGTAAATATTAAATATATAAAGTTGATTTCCTGCATAATGTAGCACACTGAGAATGTAATAGAATCAGTCTAATCACTCCCAAACTTTACTGTGTCCTGTTTATGACGTTGTTTTCTAATGAATTCCAATTCTACTACACATGATAGAAGCGTTTTTGCATAAAACAAAATGCAAAATGTAGTTTGCACATAAAACTAAATCTATATTTAAACATGCATGTCAACATTACATTATGGTCTTCCTAGACGTATCACATACAAACAAGACAGCAAAGCGTTATTATATAAGGACCCTATCATGGAGTGTAAATCATCATCAATATCATCCTCTTGAGAAAATACATTCACTACTGAAGGTATGAAGATGATTGGCTTCCCCGCTTTTATCACTTACGCGCTGAATGCTTTCCAGCTTTCTTCTTCACATAAGCTTTTCCTTTCGATCTTCCACCTTCTCAATAGTTTCAATATGATAGCATATTACGTCAACCTTCACAAATGATCCTTATAGGCTGTATACTTTAGTCATTGAAATCAATAGGGAAAAAGATGATTCATTATCCACTTCATAATATAAAGTGTTATCCCACCACCAAAGCTGGATCATTATGGACTACCTTTCAATAAGGCTGTCATTGTCTCCTCTGAGCTGAATACATTAAACCAAACTAAACAGTATTTTTTACTCACCTTACATCATCATCAACAAAGGCAGGAGTTATCTCATCTTCCCAATTCACATCATCTCTGCTCCACCTAAAAGAGGACTAGCTAGTTTCATTATCATTTCCAATATAGATTCCTTAAAAATCCGGAAAAAATTGGTAGCCTCTTGAAGACGGAAAAAATGGAGCATGAAAGCAAAAACAGGTCTGCACAAACAACGTGAGTAGTCGCCTTGTCTAAGAAAGAGCGGCGTTCGTTCTTCCACAAAGTAAGTAGGCAAGTATATTCATTACTTGTATAACTATAACATTCATCTTCTTAATGCTTAACTTGCTCATAAAATGTAGCTTATTCCCTCAAGATGATTTTTGCTTATCTCCCTACTTTCGTAGAGAGACAATCATGTGTTTTTGCAGATGTATTTTATGGACGAAGTGCGTGTTGTTTTCTTTCCTTGTGTTCGTTCTTGAAAAACAACAAACAGCTTTTACGCTATTTTTTTCCTTTCTCTTTTTTCCATTTTTTCTCCCTCCCTTCCGCTGGGGAAATGCAAGGAACCGCTTCGCAAAGTGTGTGCTACATTATTATCAGCATCAGCAAAGAAAACATTCATTTCGAATGTTTGGATTTTCGCGTACCATATTTTAACGCAGAATATATTTTATGGTGGCGTACTGGCATATTGCATAGATAATGTTCATTCATTCGCCCTGTGCATTTGTTTGAAAGAGGTAAAAAGGTTTATAAGTAAGCATTAAACATTATTCACAGAGTATAAATGCATATAGCGTCAAGATGGCAGGAGAGGATATCTACAATATACACGCATGGCTACCTTCTGCTCGTTGTGAATTTTTCGGAGTATTTATGCCACTAAATCCAACTGGGTCCTTGTGAAAGAAGAATCCCATATTATCCTGAAAGCGATGGAAAAAATACTGCTACTTTAAGATGGCGACAATTCAATGGCGGCTGTGTCTATGCTTTCTCCTATTTTTGTGTTGTTAGTATAAGCAGACAATTTATGAGTAGACACACAGGTTTTTCGTCATGCAAGTAAAAAATTCTTCTTTTGCATTACATTGGCGAAGGAAACATGCCTAACAAATAAACGCACCGGCCGGAATACAATGAAAGGATTCAGGCAAAATAAAGAAGAAGAGAAACGGAGTCACTGTCTGAAACGTAGTACATCCACCAAGGAAGAGTGAACAATGGCCAAACAACGTAAATTATATTCAACAGTGCTGGAGCGCCGTTTCCCTCGAATTTGCACACCACCAGCAGCTTTTGTTGGTTGATAAATTCAACAGGGATGATGATGCATAGGCAGCATCATCCTCTTCTTCACGGTTCCAGCAACCCTACTACTCCTTCTCTTCGCTTCGATGAAACCATATACTTCTTTCATCTTTCCGCTTACTTTCTTCAGAGTATTTAAACCTCTGAGTTTAAGCAAGTAGAAGAGCTATAGCCTTCTTCCCTGACAAAGCTACACACACAACACCTATGTATAATAATTTGCTATTCATTTGTAGAGGTGATGGTAGAGGAGGTAGAATCTTACACCGTTTTCCTGAATACAACAATAGCAACAACAACAACAATGAACGACAACCTTGCTTAGCCCATCTTTTCTAGATTTTACGTACGAATTGGTTTTTTGTTGCGAATGCCATGGAGGAAGGATGATTTCACCAAAGAAGTAGCAAACCAGTTTACATGAGGGTATCTTTATGTGTGGGTGGAAATATCATGAACTTACATATCATCGGATATTAAAAAGAAACCAATATTTTTCCCCGCTCGGAAAAGAAGGCATGGATATGTATAAAACATAATGTGTGTGTGAACCACCTCAAAATAAACATACGCGAAGGTAGTTAGATACCTAATATAACATTTTTGTTGGTGATGTAAGAATAAACTGAATTCTCTCGTATGGGAATGGAAACAGTCAAGATTAGAATGCTAATAGACACGGTTGAGTGGTTTGCAAAAGCTTTCTCTCCTTTCTACTTCCTGCATCATGTGTGTCCCTACAATATTCTACTCCTACTTGCTATTCTGCAAAAACTATGTACTTCGTGTAGACTACCTAATATGCTCAAACTGAGCTGCTGGTTGAGTTCCCTTCTTTTCACTATTTTCTCGCCTGTTGTTGCTCCTCTTTTTCGCTCAAAAGCTTCCTGATCCAGAATTAGCGAAGTGAGGAAAAAAGGACTTGACTGATATGCGGTGGTGGAGAAGAAGAGAAAAAAGGGGTAATGTATACTTTCACATGGTCTACTACAACAAACAAGCTAATACTCATGCATACCTAAATGGAACATTATGATACTGATCAAAAGTGTCTATACTTACCTATCTGGGTGCTTGTTTTGCTACTTTTCTGTACAAAGCAATTATTCAGATTCCTCTATCGTTTTATCGTTACCAGTTTCAGGAGAGAAAAAGACACCACGCACATACAAGTATTCCCTACTCACAAATCGTAAAGTGGTATTCAATTGAAGACAGTATACATAGTGTTGTTACTGTTCATTCAAAGGGCGCTCAAAACGATTGAAGAGGAAAGAGAGAGAAGAGTGAGAGAGAGAGAAAGGGAGAATTTATCAGATAAACGCATACATATTTAATTCTTTTTGTGGGGGACTATCGTTTGTGCGTTGTTCTTTTTCGCATTTTCCTACCATTGTAGTACCTGCTACTTCCGTATTTTAACGTGTAAAGCTCGCCAAACGAGGTGGAATTCTTTTGCCTTGCTAATGCGACTAGATATATCCACACTCTCGTGATTGTGATTATAAACAATCATCAAAGCAGTTTTTGTACGACAAGAGAACTGTAAATTTTTGTTCAAGCAAAACTAAAACTTGTGATTATCGAGTATTCAATGAATGCGTACGCGTTTATAGTGAATGTTATGCTCATATGTACCACTATTTACTTTAGGACACAGAGAAAGCAGAGAAACGTAGACCAGAAATAATAAAAAAAACAGTTAATTCAACAGTGCTTGTAGCCGTCACAGAGAACATTAGAAGAGGATCTTAAACGGGAAAATTCCATTGAATTTATGTATTTCTTTTATTCCTTTCTTTTAAGCCTGAAACTTGTTTGGTGAAAGGAGACATACAGTAAGTTATATGGATAACAACAATGTACTCATTTTCTGCTCGTGTACAATAAGCTTTTATTGAAAATGTTCAAAGGTTGAAGTTTCCAAATCGTCCTTTCAGCATTAAAATTTTGAGGTTCTTCCAAAGTGCACACATAGATAGTACAGAGTTCGGAAAACTATAAAAGGGCAAATGGTAATATGAACATAGGAAAGTAGGCGTAAAAGGGGAATGCAGACAGTACAAAGAAAAGTTTAACAACCGCGTGTCATTTGTCAAAAATAGACTTTCACTTTGTTTCCTTTATAGAACGAAAATGTTTTCGTTTACTGAGTACATGTGTGGGTTCTTTATTTTCTCTTTTTTTACCTCGTTTCTTTTGTTCTTCCTCCACTAACTAAACTATCAACTAAAATTACTACAATACTGACAATCCTCAAATGCGGTTGAAATTCTTAGTATTCGTCTGAGTTTGAAATGCAATCTGTCAGTCACAAAAAAGTGTGTATAATGCAGGGAATAAAAGCATTACCTTGTACTACGAACATGAGTGTATAAACGTACCTGTTTCTCGGTATATATTCGAATAACTTTATGATATGCTATTATTGTAACCGTCGAGAAAAAAAACATTTATCAAATATTTAACGTTACCATTTTTTATAGAAATAATACCGATTGGTGTTGTTAAAGAAGAGAAAGCTGTAAAATTGGATTCTCTACTTGGAAATATGAAATAGTAAAAGTCGGTGTTTCATCAACTGGCTATGGTTTCGTTCGAAGTTTGCAATAAAACGGAATCCTCCGAATAAACTGGGTTCATATCCTCCTTTTATCATTATCATCATGTAACATACTCATAATCGCAAATGTTATTCTGTTACATGTAAAATAATGGGAAAAACTGGCAACCTATATAATATGACGAAATGGCAATGAAGATAACGATGATGATGGGCATATACAGGTTATCTTATGTGTAGATCTATACGCGACAACGCAACATTCCTTTCATACAAAACGTGTATATATAGGGACAGATTAGGCAATTCTTTGGTGTAGATAGGTAATTCAAAATTCCACAACACAAAATGATAACAATCATCGTTTATGTAACGATCTTTGGTAAAAGAGGATCCGTGGGAAAGCTTCACACACAAACACACTTTCACTTTGCATTTTTAGGGTGCTCATTTGGATAAGGGCTCTCAGATAAATTCCTACCTTGTTTTCAAACTAATCAATAAAGGAAGAAAAAAAAGTGGAGAGACATAATGGTCCTCTCTTTTCCTATCTACATCGTTCGCTGCTGCTGCTGCTGCCCCGTAACCTAAATTCTTCAAACGGCCTACTGTTATTTTTGTATGATTCGCCTCCCACTTCAAACGCTACAAAAAGTTTTTTTTATATTCAAAGCGATTTGATCAAATGACCTGGTGAGAACAAGCGTGCAATTTTTTAAATTGCATTCGGTCCATGTGTATATAGTCCTTCGATTATTGTTGACGCGAAGAATTCAATCAGCAATGTTGATTTTTTGGAACAATTTTTTAAAATTTACTGTCAGTCAGCATCCAGGGTTGCTAGTTCATTGTCTTTTCCTTTCTCCTCTCGCCTCCTCTTTCAATTTGTTTGTAGAACTGAGGCAGACGTAAGTCTCTTCATGCAAATACGAACAAACAGCAATCAGGGAAAGAACATTGTAAATAGTGCATAATATACTTTCACTTTCGAGTGGTTTGTGTGTACATTTTAAAAAATAGATTTTTTCATCAATCTGAAAGCAACGTAACGTAACAAAAAATTCATTCGTATGTTCCAATTCATTCCATCTTTCTCATGAATAAATGCATATAGCAATTTGAAGTGAGTCTTTCCCATTTTCGCAATATGTTTACTTTGTAAAAATGCGAAAGAATACAAGAACTGAAATACAGAAAAAGGCAGAGAAAAGAATGTGAATTATATGCGAGAGTGAATAATTTGCCAAAAACTTTGAACCATTAGTCAGAAACGAATCAGTTTCTTTTACTTTTTAAGAACTTTTTTTCTCTTCCTCTCAAGCCATATCGCACAATCTATAATAGCTAAGCAGCCTTATATTGTAATTTGTATTTTAATGGAAGTAAATACTGCCCGTAGTCGTTTAGCAGAGGAAGAAAATGGGCGAAAGAAAGTGAAAAGACAAATTGCTAACGGTTCAGGGATTTAATGGAAATTAAAAGGATTAATTACAGCATTTCTAGAAAATGATTAGACGAGCATTACTCCCAATTCCTCCCCCTTGAAAGCACAGGAAAATGGATTGTTATATTATATCCTTAACTGTGTATCAATAGGAAAGCCTTTTTGTAGTAAATAATTATCCGAAAAATGGTACTTTCGTAGTAGAAGTAATGCCGTTTATACAGGCTCACGTCCAAGTTGACGATGAATAGGGTCGTAAAATATTAGTTTTTTTTCTCGTTTAAAGAAGGGAATTCTGGAGTTTATTTGTGCAAAATTAGATATTCTGGCCATATATGTTTGCACAAAAGTTGTTATCTTGGTGGCGGAAATCATAATACTACTAGTCCAAATTCAATCTAAATCTCACACTGACTGCTTTTCACACCAACCAACCGGTGTCTTTTACTCACTTGCCAAAAATAAAGAAGAAAAATGTGCGAACATACTAAATGAATCTTTCTTATAGGTGTTGAAGAATAAGAAAACGAAATAAGGGAAAAAAGCAAAACTAGAAATAAAAAAATTAGGAAAAAAAACTTTTGGCAAAAGAGGGAGAGAGGCAATTTTTTTAGTTTTCTACTTTTTGATGAAAGTTCACAAGAACAACGAAGCAAGAAAATGTAGTGGTGAAGATGGAACTAGGTATGTACAACGTAGTATGGTGTCAGTTTACTATTATATACAGGGTTTTTCCTAGTGTTTTTTGGGATCACATTACAAGCTGCGAAAAACAGGAACCCCTTTCTTTTAAAGAGAGGGGCATATATATGAGTACACGTATAACATGTTGTCAGAACTTGTAAAACATTTTGATTTATCAAATCCTTGTGGTCGTGCATAAGCACATTGACCAAGAATTTGCTGACAGTAGTTCTAAAATTTTATACATATAACGATGATTGATTATCTAAATCCGTTGAGAAACATTGCACTTTTCGACTAATGCAACTATTTTTATAACAGTAAAAATGAAAAACTACTGGTAAGCTTATTTCTGATTTAGAAAAACTGCAACGAGCAAGTCGTTTGGTTTTCTGGATTGTCCATTTTTCAGTCTCAGTTATTGGGTATAGGTAAATAAGAGTGAAGAAAGTTGGTTAAGGAGAAATGTGACCTGAGAAAGGCTTCATACAAAAAAAGTGAACCCATCGTGATATATTATCCTTCGTTACCTATATTGTACCGTATTTCCTCCAATTCATGCCGAGTCAAATTAATTGAGCTAACCTCAAAACTAAAATAACTTCTATTTAATGGGAGATTAAAAATTTAACGAAGGTATAAACGCAGAGAGATATGTAACAACACGCGTCATTCTGTGCTTTAATTATTTCCAGTCTTCAAATCATTAACAATGTACAGCGCTGCCATTCTAGACTATGAAATTAAAACCAGAGTCCGGCAGACTCTTGTAGAAAATACAGTAGCTAGATAACTGTTTAATTAAGTTGACACGCTTACATCATTTAATCTACCTATCTCGCTTTGAAAAATTCATAATTTCCTCTTACTCGAATTCATACTTATTTATTTATATATCCACTGATGATAAATTAATTATAGTTTTCATTCAACCATGTTACGGTTTTACGATTTACGGCTAACATTTAATTAACGCTGACGCAGGTTATCAGGAACAATTTTGTCTGACGCCGTCCCGGCAGAAATTGGAAACAATACGGTGCATTGGATTTGTTCAACCCTTAACAGAGGAAAGCAAACTTTTCTCGTCTTCGATTACATACTACAACACTCCAATTACTTGACTGGTGAGCCTGACCATACCATAAAACGAAGAAGACAACTTCTCCGTATATTAACAGAGGAAAGCAAACTTTTCTCGTCTTCGATTACATACTACAACACTCCAATTACTTGACTGGTGAGCCTAACCATAACACAAAACGAAGAAGACAACTTCTCCGTATAGTTTTTTCTTGAGTGACTGCTGCAGCTTGAATGACTGAACACAAAGCAATAGAAAGGAAATAATCAAAAACCCAGAACATAAGACTAGTTACCTATTACAAACCCATGTATCTAAAGACCACCCGGTCATTTGTAGTGAAAGTGTACATTGTACTCAACTACTCACAAACCGTACATAGGTATCTTATTTGTTTTAATCCAAGTAACATCCGGTTTTTTCTTTCATATAGTGTCGTAGTTGTTGCGAATCAGCAATGTTAGCAATAAAGAAATACAGGTTGATAATGTTTCCCTTATGAGCCTTTAGTTTACCGCAACATCATCACATCACATTTTACCTTTCAGAACACTTCATCTAACTTGACCTCACTAACATATCCGATCAAATTTCTTATCCCACTACCAACTTCTCCGATTCCAAAGGCATTTTTGTGTGCTGTTACGTAAACTATATAGTAGGTTGTGATAAGAGGGAGAAAGTCACGACCATATATCTAAGCAATCATTGTTATGTAACTGAAGTTCTTATGCCTTTGTGTTGAATTGGAGGCATCCAATTCATTGATTCTTCTGTGTGGATACTATTTTGTCCTTCGTGTTGTTGCACAAGAAGAGCACATAAAAATATAACTCTTCATAAAGAGAAACTTTGTACTTTTTGCAATTTAGAGGTTATGCGATTGATAACTGCATCACATTCTATTATATTAAACAATTTTTTTGAAAACGTACATTTCAAAAGAAGACTTCTTTTTACAGTGCAACACTTGCCTAAAATAGATGTTTATGCAATTTTCCAAGTGAAAAAATGGGTCGACAGGAATGTCTATAAAAGTGGAACATACTTTTTCCTGTTCCCTGATGATCGCACAATACAAGGCACATAATTGAAGAAAGTGCTCAGGGAAAAATTCTGAAGAGTTGTTCAAACTCCGAAAAAGAGAAGCCAGAGAAAACGGGCATTAAGGTAAATATAATACACAATATACTGTTTAGGTAGCAGCAGATAATATGCTTCCTCCCACCCTTCAAGTTTTAAGTACACTTTCTCTCTTTCCCATACTCTCCTCTCGTTTCACCAGTTTCACGTTAGCCATAGCCTAAATTCATTTCCCTCTCTCGCAGTTCTTGCTTAAATGACCACGAAAAGTACTTGTGTAAAAAAAGAGAGGGAGAGTGAATGAGTGGGAAACGAGCACAGGGAAAAACTAAAAGTTTTCTCCTCATCTTTCTCCCACTTTCTCTCTCTCACTCTCTTCGTGTCTAACTGGAAGAGAAAAGATATTGATGAGAAATGGGAAGGGAAAACAAGATGAGAGCATGTAGTAACGCATTTCGTCAGACAATTTTTTAACTTGTATGTGTGTGTGTTGTAACTAAGTGTAGGTAAGTACATCCGTACAAAAAAAATTGCGCTCTGGTTGAGTAGCATCACGCGTGGAAATGGAACGAAATAGAACACCGCACACACACACACATAACAAGTGTAAGTGAAAACTAACCATCCAAGTCAAGCAAGTGGTGGTGGCCAATACAAGAAAAAAAGGAGGAAAATAATGTGCATGGTGGAGTATGTGTAGCAAAGAGGAAAAAGGCACAAGATTTGTCTTGTTCTCATCACACTCACTGCACCTCTATTATTCTTACATGTGTAAACGTAAACTGAATACTTTGTTATCTGTACAGTGCAGAGTAAAAGTGGTAAATGTACATGGATGTATATATTCTGCATGGCAAAAAAAATTATGTGCTCTTGTGTTCACGAGAGAAGGAGTGTAACAGTAAGTTTTATAGATTATGCATTTTATTTTCTCCATGTATGTTATTTTCAGTAATGTTGTGTTATATAAGTAATATTATGTAGTTTACAAGAAGGTTCCTTTATACAGACATACTTATATATTTCATACTTGTGTATACAAGCTAACTAGACTTCCATTTCGCTTTCTCTGTGTTTCTCTAGTCATCGTCTGATCTGCCCGTTGGTTGTGTTACATTTTCTAATGGAGGTCCTTCCACATCATCAGGAACAGTTGAAGACGCTTTTTTAGTTGAAGCATTAGCATGATGGAGAAGGGGCAGCTGGTGCATCTTTACCAGTCAGTGGTTTGCTAGTCGTTCTTGATGATGGAGAAGCTGATGTCGTTGGACTCGTTGATGGATTACCCTTCTTCTCACTCACTTCCTTTGTTGTAGCCGACCGTGCAACTCTTTTCCTGCTTTCTGCCACCTTGAGAGTTTTCTCTGGTGCTGCTCTCTTCTCAGATCTTGTCGTATTCACTGCAAGGGAATTGGCAGAGGAAAATTCTTGATTGGAATTGGCTTTCATGGATTGAACAACTGTCTTAGTGTCAGTGTCCTCCTTGTCATTTGCGGGAGTAGTCGTAGTAGCAGTAGTGGTGGTGCTGGTAGCAGAGTTACTTTCTACATTTCTCTTACTACTCGTTGTGAGTGTGGTGGAATTGGAAAGGGGAACCAGTTGAAGAATTTCAAGGAAAACTTTCACCGTCCCACTTTTATGTCCGTCAGTCGTCTCGTGTTGCCCATTATCGTCCGTGTCATTATCAACATCAATGGCAGCAGGATCATTGGAGGTGGTGGTAGTGATGCTGCTACTACCACTATCAACACCATTACTACTACTCACGTTGTCACCATTATTACTGCTCTTGGTCATGTCATCAGGTTGGAATTTTCCAGTTAAGTTTTTAGAGAAAGAAGAGTCATCATGATCCTCTTTTGAAATATTGCCCATTTGATGAGTTTCTCGCTTTCTGCGTTGGTTATTATTACCATCATCGCTACTACTACTACTATTATCGTTTTTCTTACTTTGGGACGTCGTAGATGCCGCAACGGTTGATAGCGGCAGGGAAGCAGAATCTCCATCATCGTTTCCATCAGGGTTACTATTCTGCTTGTCTGTGAAAACCATTTATATTGAAAATTGAAAAGTATGAAAAATATGGCAGTCCGTCCTCTATCTCCTCTCAACTACATATTTTTTTACTACCTGACGGAACACAGATAATGCAAAAGCCATATATTTTCCCACTAATAGTTTAACAATGAGTAGTAGTGCTCTCTCATGTAACCACAAACAGTAAAGTGGCATGTCTTTAGATGTAGAAGGTAGTGTGTATATAATGTACAGGCATAAGACGCAGATCAACCCATAAATTACATGTATTATGCATACCAGACACTCTCCGTGCGTCATCAATATCCTCATTATCCATCGAGAATTGTCTTTGTGCAGCCACTGAAGATGAGGTCATTTGGCTCGTTGGCCCGTTTTCCTCCTGTACAGCCATTCCAATAACAGGCTTATGAGGAAAAATGCCATTAGTTTCTTGTGCTCTGCTGGCAGTAACGTCGTTATTGTCACGCCCGTCTGAATCGGTGCTGATACTGCTGATGATGATACCTCTATGCTTTTCCCTGGAATCTGTTTCAGCTGATCCACCGGTGGAGGAAACGGTTGTTCCTCCTTTCTCTTCCGAACTGGTTTCAGATGTTGGAATGTCGTCGTCCTCATCAGAAGGACTGGAGCTACTACTAATACCTGCCGTATCATTTGGTTTCCTGAAAAAGTCCATGACAAGGATGGAAGGTGGTCGGAAAGGTCGGAAAATTATGTCAACTACTTCCATAACATGGCTTCCCTTTCCCTGCGAGACTTCCATTTAGATTGGGACTGTCTGTTCCACTTGGATCTGTAAATCAATTAATTTTTACGAGAAATACATGTTTACAGTGAGCGGTGCTAGAAATTGTCTTTACCATATCCTCGAAACACATGAGTATCTCTTTTGCTTTATGAAGCATTTCAAAAAAGGATGACTTTCAATTTCCCAGTTTGGTTACCTTACATAACCCATATTTCTGTTATGCAATATGTTTTTCAAATATAATGTACAGCATATCATGGGAATATTTGAAAAAGGGCATTAATGAGACAAGATACGACATTGGAAACAAAACTAATTGGTTTAATTCTCTTTTTCAGTTATGAAACAAGTAATTCGCAAGAAAAATGAAAACTGGATTGTAGTAGACTGAAAATTTAATGCGATTATTGTACCTTGAATTCTACCAACAACTTTGCTTATTTTGCGTTCTGGTTTATAAATACCCAGATTCTGTCACTTACTTTCATTTATTTCTGATAAATTTTTAAATAACATCGTAAACAGAAAAAGGGTTTCATTTGGAGGTTGCAGTATTAGCTTTACATGTAGTTGTTCTGAACTTTCCTGAATCAAGACCCTTTTTGTTCCCACCCTGCATTACTATTTATTAAACCTAAAGTTATATCTGAGACTACGTTGGGTATAGTGGATACAGACCATAATAAATTCTTGTCAAGATTCATCTTATCAGGCAGGCATTACTTAAATATCACATTCGGGGCAGAGTGATACTAATTGTTCAAACTTGATTGCCATGTGCTTCTCACCTGTATCTTCGGCTTGAAGGACTAGATCACCAAATCCATCATTGACGTCTGGTCCTTTTGTAGTCGTTGGATCTTCGGTGACACCATCATGTATTACTTTAGTTGTGTGAGGGGGTGGAATAGATAATGAGTGAACGATGGGTAGAAAACAAGCTGTTACAGCAAACAATGCCAATAACAAAGTTTTACGGGACGATGGAAGCATCTGGGAAAAATGACAAAAATTTGGACGGTAAAATGTAGGTAAACTTGCTTTTTCTTTAACCACCGACACCATTTTTTCCAGGAAACCGATCGATGACTTGTAGAATCCGATATCACAACCCAGAAAATTGACCATTTAATTATAGATACTTAAATGATACTTGTGTGTGAACCTGTGGCTTACCGTTAAATGCAATGCGGATTGGTTGCAGTTTAAAAAAATTAAGATTAATCGAAGCGATTCTACATGTAAAATATTTACCTTTTGGATAGTTTTTAATGAATTTTGATAATAGCTTAACTTTTCTATTTGTAAAACTTTAACTTCACACTGCTGCGACGAAATGGAGAATGAAGCAAGGACTCTGGTAGAAGGCAGAAACTATTATAGAAAAACATTTGAAGGTGACTAATCGTAAGGTTTTGCTAGTTAATGACTCACAAATGAATTTAAATTTTCATGTTTATTTTCGTGCATACAAACGTGGAGGCGTCATTGTACCTTTTTACCTCAATGAATTGCTCACCTTTGGTAGTTGGAATCCATTTTCATTTAGTTATTATATGAAACATCAAGTTTGGAAATGGAAGCAATATTTGGAATAAAATATGGAATTGAATATATGTACACTTTCACACATAGCTTTGCAGAAAAACTGTAAGCAGCGGTTCCATCCAGTATTTCGAACTAGCATTAATTATCATTACTATGAAAGGCTTGGAAAGATTTTTTTTAAGTTGGTACATATTTTGGAAAAGCATTTGTTCGCATCCGAACTCGGTACTTGGAATAAATAAATGATCCATCATGGACAGAATTTTGAAATTTTCTAAAGAAATATTTTGACAAAGCTCGAAAGAATGCACTTGTGGAAAACCCAAAACCCACCTTGTAAAGATGGTATGATTCTAGCCTTCCTCTCCTTACTCCAAAATTGCTCATTTGCATATCATAAAAAAATACCATATTTGATGCCAGCTGTCCGTTGATATTGCATTTTCTGGAAAAACCGCACCGCACAGGACCGCACACGATGTTGCAGGCTGAATAAAACAGCAACCGGTACCACCCAGAACAAGAGAGTGCATGCGCCAGCTTGTTTGAGCGGACAGCATTCATGCACTCAGCGGACAGCTGACATATACAGGTTGGCTACATACATGAAAATGAAACCGATGCTTAAAATTATCATTATTCTTTTGTTGCAATTATTGCTTCTACAAGTTTTGTGCCTGTGAGTATAAAATAAAATCGACAGTGGAGTCTCAGAACTAATTATTGACCCATTACTGTGCAAATTGATGATAATTATTTTAAATAGAATGAGTAAACAAAGTAATTATACTTTTTGCAATACAAATTAATCTACCTACACATGTTTCCTCATATAACATTAGAGAGGATATGAAATGTGCGGTTGCACATGGTCTAAAAATTTTCCATTTAATATTTTTGCGAATTTGTTCGGAAAGGAAAAGTTGGTAGTCTTTAAAATCTATTGTTATGTTGTATTTTCGCATAGAGGTAGCTTGTGATTTAATTCAAATCACATTTACATACACTCCAGTACATCTTTTGGCTAAAACTTGGATCATTGTGCTATCATAGCGTATTATTTGACATTGTTGCCAAAACCATTTCATTTCATCAAACAATTGTATTACAATTACATAGTGCTGCGTAATACATTCTACCATGAATTTAAGTATTGGTCTATACAGTACCGGACAGAAAATTGTTTTTACACAAACGCAACTTGGTATTTCTAATAGAATTCAGCAAAACTAAGCACATTTCCAGATTAGCCATAAAAATTCGAAATTGTAGCACAAATAGCCAATATTATTATGACTATAATATTTTATCTACGTTCTGCATACACTCTGTACAATTTGATTGGGATTTATGATTGTCTCCAAAGTACGCATTTAATTTGCATCTCTTCTCTACAGTTTATACCTAATTGCAAGTATGTATTTAAGTAACATGTTCATATAGTCCAAGTTGCACATAGACATAACATGAAAATAATATATAACAGAACATTTAGTTATTTAAATCAGTAAGAGTGCAATGAATGATGAAATCACGTCAACCTTTTCTGATCTGAGAGCATCATATAAAAATACCACACATGAGGAAGTGTCGAGTTGCACTTCGTCACTTCGTGTTACACACTATTGCAACGTGACACGGACAGGAAAATATTATGTGGAATGGATATTTCATTCAAATAAACTTCTCCTTTGCTGCTGCGCTTTGTAGATAACTACCACATCATCCATCGCGCAACGATGAGCTAAAATAATGATGCCTCTTCTTCTTCTATCTGACTGACTACTGATCTATCTCTCTAAACCAAACAATAATATGAAATCAAACAGGCAACATATATTACAATTTACCATTTATAACCATTACACAAACTATTTTGTACAACAATAATATTTAACGTCATGTCATCATAAAAACGCATTTCAACATACCCCAACAAAAACCAATATTAAACTAACAACGGAATCTATACATAAGCTCTCATATACGCAGTAACATACTTTAGCAATCATCTTTTCCATATTGCAAACTTACTTATACGTGTGGAGTTTTTGTTATAGAGTCCATTCCACAATTTTATCAATTGCAAAAGTGAACAAAGCAGGCATAAACTATTTTTCCTCAAAGGTTAAGCCATCTAGCAACATGAATCCAAGATTCATAGTGAATGGGCGTATTTGGTATCAGCGAGAAAAGGATAAAAATTCCACGTCAGAGTCTGCTGAGTAATCATTTTCCTTGTACAGTGTTCTCTACACCAAATGTGTAACGTATCTATCTTTTGCACAAAAACCAACCGTTTACATTACTACCAGTTATGCTTACTACTCCTTCTCACCTTAACAAAAACTCTAATCATCATCATCTAGAAAATCATACTAGCCAAAACCAAACCACCTACAAAAACGCATAGCATATCTCTCTAGTAAGCAGCATAGCCCTTTAATGAAATTTGATATGGTCAATGGTACAGTTTTTTGTACTTTTTGTCCAAAGTACATACACCTTGATTATCATTTTACGATTACAATTTTTACATACACATGATTCTATCCTTTTCCATATTCCACATACATTTGTATCGTGCAAAATCATGAAAAATCTTAGTCACTAAACCACACATTTTGGTCATCTGACTCTGATCACTTCTCTCTGCTGATCACATAAAATGATTTTCCACACAACAAAATACTAAACTATATTAATACACAGCCTGAATATGAAACGTCATTCTCTCTAAAAACCACTTTACAATGAACTTATACAGAAAATTTTTCTTATAACAAACGCTTAGGAAACAAAAAAGCTTCACAAGTTCCTCACAACCTTATACACAAAATCAGGTACTTGACGAGGTGCTTGTAAGCTTTTTCTTTCCTTTCAACGCAAAATCCATTATAACATTCATATATAGAAAATTTTCATATAAAATATTACTCATATAAGTTATTATACGGAATCCGTAGTCTAATGTGTGGAGTATGTAGTAGTAATACGTACGTGTTTTGTAGTGGAAACGGCTACGTAGATAGATAGGTAGAGAGAGAGTATTCGTTTCTCTACAATGACTTGAGTGAGAGAGAGAGAGAGATCATCCTATCGTCATCCAACCAACCTATTTGCTAGAATACAGAAAATACCCATTTTTTCACACTAACTACTTATCTGGATAAATTTTTTGAAGTGAGAGAAATAATTATTGAGAAGCTGGATGAGTAATAAGAAGAGTGAAAGAAAAATTTAATTGAAATTTATTGTTTTAGTAGAAAAAAGGAGAAAGTGAGATTTGTAGAAGAATAAGAAGAAAGACAAAAGTTTTGGGTGCATTTATTATAGAAACACCTGGGAGCTCTCTGTGGAAAGAAGAATTAATTTATTTTTTTGGGGAAGGAAGAATAATTATATAAAAGTTAATTAAGTTTTGGTTTCGACAAAAGCTAAGCAAGATGACTATGGCCGCTGATTAGTAAGTATAAAATATTAATATTGTTGGGATTTGGGATTTAAATTTGTATGGATGTGTAGGATGGATGTTGAATATGGAGAGGAAATTATCTTTAATTGTGATTAGTTGTGGGATAAATATGGGGATTATCTGAAAGTCAAGTTTAATGAGAGTGATTGGAATGTGATGGTGGTGGTGTTGGTATACCCAGCCTAGAAAAATTTACAAGTTTTTTATTACGACGTAGTTAACTACGTGGTAATTTGATTGAATGAATGAAATGTCTTTGGAGTTTAATTGATGATAGTTAGGTGGTTTAGTTAAGGTGTTGGCTGAGAACGTTAGTTGAATGATGAGAGGTGAAAGTTAACTGTTGAAAGTTAAAAAATGGACATTATTTTGGTAAAGTGATGTTATTAATGGAATGGATGACTGATATATAAAAAATTTTACTTTGTTTTTAGTGACTACCTTTTTAAGCTCCTCCTCATTGGCGATTCTGGTGTTGGGAAATCATGTCTCCTCCTCAGATTTTCAGTAAGTACAAAAGTATCAAAGTTTATAATGAGCATGCTAATTATTGTTGTGGATTGTTAAATGTCAAATATGGGGCGAGTCTTGGGTTGGGCGGATGTGTATTAAGGATGGGCGCGGGGGTAAACAGTGACCATTCCATACAGCAGAAGAATAACTGTAGATAAATATCTTTAATTATTTGATTAGGTGATACCTATGTGATATGTAAATTGTTAAGCAAATGTTATTTTCGTGTAATTAATTGTTATTTCCTTTGTCTTAACTTGTTTTACAGGATGATACCTACACAGACAGCTACATAAGCACTATAGGAGTGGATTTTGTAAGTAGCAATTTTTATTGATGAATTTACTTGTCTACAAGTACCTATATACATTTCCAGGAACATTTATCTCACGGATGTTTGTTGATTTGTGCTTTATTTGTAGAAAATTAGAACCATTGAATTGGACGGAAAGACCATTAAACTGCAAATTGTAAGCAAAATCTGTAATTTAGTTTTCCTTATGTTGTAATCTTTAAATTGTTTCATTTTTGTAATTTGGGCAATTTTTTCTTCATTAGTCAAAATGTCATTGTAATAATTTTATTTATGTTCTAAACGTAGCTATAATTAGTGTCACCTCATCTGTAACATTTTCATTTAATTATCCTATCTACCCTCTGCGATGTCTGAATCTAACGTATAATTTTTTTATGCAAATCCTAGGAATTTGCGGACAGTCTAGGAATCCCGTTTTTAGAAACTTCCGCTAAGAACGCTACTAACGTTGAGCAGGCCTTCATGACTATGGCATCGGAAATCAAGGCCCGCGTTGGACCTCAGTATAGCGAAG
>JAHZMV010000615.1:0-15065 GCA_027743765.1 Coecobrya sp. COE2
CCGCATTTTTCACAGGTGGACATTGGACTGGCCGTGTAAATGGGCTCCCAACATGTCATGCACTTTTTTATGGATTCGCATCGCGTTGGATTTAACCTGCAGCATAATAATTGCAACTTAAATTTAATGAATTCAAATACTTAAAATCCAATAATTGACCTTAAACTTACTTGTGTGACTTTCCAGTGACAATTTTTCCGGGTGGCGTTGAAATTGTTTTGCATCGTTCCTTCAATAAAACATTTTCTTCTCTTATACGAATAGGTAACGTCGGCATCTTTTTTGTTAATGGCGTCCCACCATTCCACTTTTCTTCCGCTTCCAACAACTTGGTTGTTCTTTCCATTGCCTTCAGTGCATTTTGCGCTTGTGCGTAACAATTTGCTTCAAAAAGTTGTTTTTGTCGGCTGGGCACCACCGTCTCTGGATACACTTTGTTTTTCTGTTCTAGCAATCCAGCCCTTTGAGAAAGTACTGGTGTTGCCGGTGTTCCATATTTCGCTGGAGTGCCAGCGTCTCGTTCTAATCGCTTGGGTGTGAAAATATTTCCTTTTTTCTTTTTCGGAACTTGTTCAAGCAGCTCGTCAATGACATTCTTTTGCTGTTGGTTTATCGTAGTCAGCTTGAGCTCCTGGATTCTGGAAGTTTCCTTCATGGCTGATAATTCCTCCTGGACACTTTCCAATTTGTGCTTGTATCCCTCGCCTTTCACTAAATTCTCCTTGAATGCCTCTTTCAAGCTTAAAAGCTCTTCCTTCGTGTCGACCAAAGTTTTTATGCATCTGTTTAATTCAACGGTGACACGCTCCTTATCACCTTTCACAGATTCCACCTCTTTTCTCAATTCAAACTTTTCACCTTCCAGTGCACTTATTTTATTCATTAAGGTCGTCAACTCTTGGCACAAATCCTCATTCCTTGAACTGGCAACCGCCAATTTCTCTCGGATTGCTTGCACTTCAGAATTTTTCAATTTCGTTTCTGACTTGAGGTCGCTCTCAGTATTCTCTAGACGTTTTTCAGTAAAAGCTTTTAGGCTTTTGGCTTCATTCAGGGCCATTTTCGTTTGTCTGAGCTGCTCCCTAATATCCTTATTTTCAGTGTCCAGCATGTCCCTCAGTTTTTGTAAGGCTTCAACGTCAGATTTCTGAGACTGGATAAGCTCAAAGTATACTTTGTTGTCCTCTTCCACCTTTTTCAATGCCCCAACCAACATTTTCACGTTCTTTTCCAAATCCCTAATTTTGCTTTCCTTCAGCGCCATTTCCGATATTTTTTCTTTGATAATATCTTCTTTTATTGTTAATAATTCCTTGGAACTATCGGCGTTGCGGACCTGAACTTGTAATTGCTCCAGTTGTTTCTTGAGTTTACAATTTTCGGCGTCCAACTCACTCTTTTTCTCGTTAAGTTTATCCTTGATGGATGCAAGCGTCGACAATTTGCTTTCTTTCGTGTCAACATCATTCTTCAGTGACTCAATAGTTTCTTCTAATGACCTTAATTGCTGATTTGTAGAAGCGTGTCCACTCTCCAGTGACGCCAATTTACTTTCCAGTTCCTCGCATCTTGTTTGCTTTTCGGAAAGTTTATTTTCAAGAGTGGATTTTCCACGTGTTAAAATCCTGACGTCAACCTTTAGCAAGCCATTATTGCGGCGTAATTCTTCCAATTCGGTTTCCATTTGAAGTTTTTTGGAGTTGGCGTCTGATAATTGGAGCTTTTAAATTTTCACATTCTTTTTGCAGTTGAGTAAGTTGCTCTTTGATGACTTTTTGGGCAGAGTCTTCAGATTCCATTTTATTTTTGCATTGGTCAACATATTTTGCAAGTTGTTTTCGGACTTGAGCATTCTAAATGGAAATAAATCAAACAAAGTGTTAAAATAAAAGAGCCTGCTCAAGTTTTTCCTTTTCAGACTCCAATTTTTCGACTTATGATTTCTTTCTCTTTCAAAATCTCCTCTAAATTTGCCATCTCGTCTTGATAAGCCTGGAGCTCTTCATCTGACTCCTGGCGAGTTTCCAGCAAATTGGCAAGTTTTTCACAGTCCAATTTAAGCCTATCCTTCTCCAGCCGCAGCTCAATAATTTCCTCTTCATTTTCTTTTATTTTGCCACGGAATTTGATTGTTTCAGCGAAATGGCCTTTTTCCAAATTTTTTAACTGATCATGAAGTGCATTTTTTGCCTTTCGGGATTCTTCTAAACGGCCATTAGTCCACTCCAGTGCATCCTCTTTATCTTTTAACTGGCGCTGCAATTCCGATATTAAATCTTTGTATTGTTTTGTCTTATCCTCTAACAATTTTTTGTTCCTGTCGGCAATCTCAGTCAATTTTTTATTCTCCTGAACAACACAGCTTTTCTCCAGTTCATTTTCAATGAATGCTGCGGTGCGGTTACAGGCGTCACGTCGGGTGTCTTCAAGTTGCTGTTTTGTTATGCCAACATTGGAAACTGAAGAAAACATTTCGTTGCGTAATTTCCGTAACTCTTCTTCTAAACTGGCCCCGTCATTCTGAGGCTTCTTCTTGTTATGAGACATCTTGGTCAAATAAATTGGTTAGTGTACTGGATAAAAATGAAAATGCAAGGAAATATTTTAGTCAAAGCTATTACTATAGCATTACATTTAATTTAGAATAATGTGGGCACATTTTCTGAGAAATGCGGGTAAAAAAAATTATTACAACTACAGCAAAAATTTTCCTTATTTCAAACATTTCGTGATACTTTTATAACTAGACATATTTAGACATTAAAAATTTACGTAAAATAAAAACCATAATATTGTTGCTCAATATTGGCTCCATTTGTTATATTGACAACTTTAAATGTCACCAAAACTTATCTTAGGTTAACTGAAAAGTCGGATAAAAGTTTAGTACTGCTCTGCTAATAAAATTGGAAGACAAGCTACAGTCAACAAGTTAAAATTAAGTCACTCTAATCAAGTGGAAATCATGTGCAATTAAGGAAGGGAAATATAATTAAATAATTGTGGTGAATGTAATTATAAGAACGTATTTAATTTTTGTTTTACTTACATAATCCCAACCGTATTACTTTTGTTTTACTGCATTACACTTGTGCACTAATTAAATTGCATTTTGATGGACTTTGACACAAACAATTAATGATTACGCAAATGCGGATAATTTTGTAGAGAAGATACACTTTTTGGGAGGGATATTTTATTTAAAGGACGCAAAAATTAAAGTATAATACTTGATATGAGTGCGAGTGTTCTATGATTTTGAAGCATCACTGAGCCCAAACTAAATAATTGCTTTTAAACTTTAATTTAACTTTATTTAAACATTAAAAACCTTTCACATCATCGTGTTGTTCACACAAGTGCTACATGTATACTGGCATAAACGACTTCATGCACAAGTGAGGGATGAAAGAGTGCAGCAGCTGAGGAAAAAAAGAAGGGCTGTTGGCGGAGCTGCTTGCCGCGATGAAAAATAGGTAACGGTCAAAAAACCGGAGCAAGGGAAAATAATAGAGATTAGAGCAAGCATTGTCTGGACTGGTTCAAGTCGTTCAGGTGATACATGCTCACTTTATATGCTTTCAGCAACAGCTAAGCAAGCGATGTTGCAATAATGCACTATGAATGCGGTTCTCTTTGGTTTGACAGCAAAACGTGGTACGGCAGCTATTGACGTCCCCATAAGACACATTACTATTATAACATCCCAAAAACCTTTTTCATCATACCTATATAGCAAGTAAGGCAAAATTGGAGTAAAAGGTATGGAACTTACACATGAATTTACTCATTCATATCTTCATAAATATTTTTGTAATATTGAATGGAAAAGGTATTTTGGGTGAGAGAGGATTTTGCTAAAATTTTTATTTTTTTGACTTATTCAACATTTTTAAAGAACAGACAGTTTTACACATTAACAAAATGACCTTATTGTAAATTTTGGAATAAAGTACTCATATTTTAGCTTGTCGGCTTTAATAACTTCCAAAAATATGTTGTGTAATCCAATGGACTCAACTCTTCAGTCACTAGGAGAAAAATAAATTGGGAAAGTTAATACCAATTTACACACATGCTTATGGTATGAATTATTTTTGTGAAATGTTGCATCATTTTTGCATCTTATTTTGTTGTAAGCCATCGAATAAATTGAGTGCATTGTGATTTAAATTATTAATTGTACAGTGATAAATACTCATTTGCTTAATTAATCGAGTTAATATGTTTCCTAATTTTTTGAGGCCTTGACAGTGCAGTGTTCTTACTAATAACCAATATTATTATTCCTAATATAATTCTTGCAAGCTCAAAACAAACGCGGAGAATTTTTTTGTTTTTTTATGCGGAGCTGCGTAAATCGCGGAGCTGTTTTTAATCCAGCAAGCACACTTGATACATAAGTTGAATGTGTTCACGTATTCCTTATTTACTTTAGTAGCTTTGTGGCAGTGTACTGCATGACAGAAATTAGTAGGTCTGGGATTAATGCAGTGAGCAACGTGGAAATGTACAAGGAGAAGTGTGAAGCAATTTAGGAAGAACCTCCAAGGATCATTTAAAATAACTATTTAGCATACGTGACTTCAGCATGCATGGTTTTAGCCAGTTCATGCTCAAATTATGTATAAATAACATTTTTCTGTCCATTGTCAATGCAGAGATATAAATAAAATCTCTATTTAGCTATATGGAATTTTTTGTGACATGAAATGAGTAAAAATGTAACCAATTTGATTTTTCATAATTTCCAGACAATTATTTCATAAGTTTCAAAATTAATTCATTATTTGAGTCAATCGAATCAAATTGCTCCTCATGTTTGTGTGCATTCTTTCAAGTGACATTATTGGTATGATTTTTAATGCTTTAAACCAAGTAAAATAATTCTGTTGAGGCTTATTGTAATGTATTTGAATTGTAATATTTATAAATATTTATGTTATGTAATAAATGAAAATGTATAATGTCGCTCAGTAGTTTAGTTGGTGCGATGAAAGGTAATAAATTGACAGATTGTTATAATTTCTATTTAGGTGAAGTTATTGAATCCAAATAGTCTGGAATTGCTTACAATCATATTCATTGGCACATGCATAAATAGATTCATTTGCTTAAAACGGACCTAAAATAAGAAATGCCAACTGAAAACCGTCACAAAATGCAAAATTAATGTATTCATGAAAATGAAGCCTATTACAATGAATACCAAAGTGAGAGGATTAAATCTGGCGTGGTTTCTTAATGTGAGCATATTCTAATTAAGCAATTATTTGTTGCTAATTATTTTATTACTACTACTATTTATTTACTTGAAGGACGTTTAACGATATGTAAGGCTTGGTTCGATTGGTCACAAATTATTTTTGTTTTTGCACAATGTAATGTTTAAAACACATTATTTTTCGATACATTTCGGAAAGCAAATCATGTTGCTGTTTCACATCAAACTCGGCCTTGGCCTGCCAACCTGCATTTCAAAGTAATTTGGATGTTTCCAATTCAAATAAAAAACAATTCGGTCGGACAAATAAATAAATAAATAAATAAATGAAAGAAAGCACGGGATTTTAATTAAATTAATAATTAAATTAATTAATTAAATGGTAAAGTGGTAATTAAAGTGGTAATTAAAGCATAATAAATACTGCATTCATAAAAAACAATACTGCCCTGCAGATTTTTTGCGTTAGTATTCTACGGAAAGATCAAAGTTTTAAGTGTCATAATTAATAATAATCTGTTAGAAACTTCCTTGAAATATGAGATAATGTTGAAATTTGGTACTCTGAAATGCATGTAGAGTGAGAAAAGAAAGAAAACTCAGAAAAGCTAGGTGGGTAAGTTACTCATTTTATGATTTTATGACAAGAATTTTCTGGACACATAGAAATAATACTTGCAAAATATTTATATTTTTTTTCTGCAATCTTATAAATGTGACGTTTCACGCCACCAGCTGTAGAAATGCCTGATAAATGCTGAACTTAAAATCAGATCTGAGGACCAATATTATAGTCAGGTAATATTATGTAGCTATACGGTCATTATTATTATTTCCTTCGAAATAGTACATTTTTGAGGTTCCTTTGTTAATGTTATAACTAAACATGTTGAAACAAACAAACACAGATATTATTAGGAAGGAAGTAAAAAGTATTAAGCAAAAAACGGAGAACTTATACCTATTTAGTTCTACTACATTTTATTTTTAGACGCATTAGGTAGTTTAAGGAATACGGTATACACATGCGCAGGAGCTTACTAACATCTTTTGAAAGCAAGAAAAGGTTGCTTGGTTCCTTTATGTTAATCAGGTAATTCCGAATTTTTTTTAGATTATTCTTATTCTACATTGTTATTGGCCAGGCAAATCCCAACTCTGGGGACGTACATTTAGAGCGTAATGCAAAAAACGATTTTTTGAGACCCACCACCTCCCCCTTGTCACGTTTTTTAACATTACAGGATAGGTCGGTTAACATAGGGTGTCACGTAACCGTCAAGAACCCCCACCCCCTCTTTTAGAAGCTTCTAAATGTACGTCCCCTTTAATATGACTATTTGATTGAGCACTGGAATTGCATCAAGTAGTAATTATATATAGGTGCTTCCATGGTGTGTTCTCAATTTGCTGCACTAATACAAGCTTTGTTTTACTAACAAAATGTTGATACAATTTTAATCATGCCACTTACAAATCAATAATTGCTTTGCCAGTTTTGACCTACGTTTAATCTCATTCGAAATGCTAATATTTTATTAATTGTCCTCAAAGAATTGCATTAACCGATTACCAACATTCAATTGATACTTCATGTATAATAATCACATTCATACCAAAATATTAAAAAAATGAGCCGATGTCATCAGAATACGCTTTACGCTGCTTCTAGCCATTTGAATAAATGGATAATATAATTGATATCCACTTTGTTGGAGCCGTGTAATTTTATAACCTTAATTCCGGTTTCTGAAAAATATTCAAACATTCGGATTTTTCAATCAAAGATTTTGAGTAATAATTTTAATACTTCCAACTTTAATAATTTTGTGATGCCGAAATATACTCGAACAAATTAAAAAAACCATCAGCTTACAATATATTGCAGGCAAACAGCTTGGTGACACTTGCCGCAGGCACATCGTCTAATGCATTAAATAACTTATTATGTGGTTATTATAATTGATATCTGAGACCGTTTGTATTTTAGTGTATGCAATACAAGTCCTCCTTGGATTTGCCAATAAAGTTATATGCCAACAATGTTCTCAACTTTATCAAGAATGCAAAACGGAACGTTGATTTTACAGAGTAAGTTTTTTGGAGCTATGGGATTCTAACGAGTACATGAGATGAAAATCATAACAATACATGCACAAAATATACTAACCATAAGAGTAATAATTTTACCTGTAGAAGTGGAGTTAGTTTAATTCCATCTCCACGTATATAAGACACACGACGTTGTAACATTCAAGGGTTTGTTTTATCAGTTTTTATCTTTTCGATCATGCATGTTGAAACCAGCTTCCTGGATATATTTGATTATAGATGTGTAGAAATACTGTTAATCAAATGAAATGAACTTTAATAAGTTTTATGGTGATTCCGCATGTGTGTCAAATGTGAGCTCATTAAATTGAAGACTACGATTCAGATTACATAACAAAATATCTTCAATTCACTGATTAGCCCATATCAGAGAAAATGTTTCGGGAAAGCAAATGCAAGAGTCGAGTTCAGAAGGAATTATTCATAGTGTTTCAGCAATTCCATAACCAGTAGTGATTGAACCGTTTAAAATTTAAAAGGTGATGTCCAAATCGTACACCTTATAAAAACGAAGTTGTATTTTTGAAATTGCGGGGCCTATTGATGCTACGGAACAATATAACAGTAAAATGAACCTTCAATCGGATTTTTTCTACATTAACTGATTGGATGAAACTTGGCTCAGACACTCATTAGACTATTCCCGACGATGTTCCGGAAATGGATTTGAAAAATTTGCAAACAGCGCGGAGTATGATAATTATTGCGCAAATGCCGAAAATTGGGGCAATATGCAACTTGAAAAATACAGTGCCCCTAACCAAAAGAGCCTTTGGAAAAATCCTGAATTGCAAATTTGCAATATAAACGTTAATATTCTGTAGTTATAAGTACTTAGTAATTGGATTTAGAGTGAGTCACTGCCCAATGCTGCCAATTTTTGTGTGCAATTACTGCGTATGTATGTAACAATGCATTTTGGAATTCAATGAAGATCATTTTAAAAGTTTCCATTACAATTAAATTACTATTAGAGATAAACTTGAGAAATTATCGTTTATGATTTGTTGATTAATGAACACAGGACGCTCTATGTCGTAAAGCCGAAAAGCCAAAAATCCAAAATGCCAAAAATCCAAAGTCCAAAAATCCAAAAGTACAAAAATCCAAATAAAATAATATAATAAATCCAAATGGCATAACCTAACCCAACATAACCTAACCTAACAATAATCAGAATTATTTAAGTTTGGATTTTTGGATTTTTGGATTTAGGATCCACCCCTACACAGAACTACAGGCTACCTTTGGTGGAATTGATTCTATTACTAGCACTTACATGTTTGTTGTCACCTGAGACTCAGGTCCTGAGTGTAACATTAAACCAAAGTTGCATGCCACAAAAGATTTATGGATTTGAAATAATGCAGACACTCACAGTTTTAATAAATCATATACGCCCATCCGCCTAACATTTTTCGTACACGCTGGAATAAAGATTGTAATATCTATATTAATTACAAATACGTATACACTCCCGGTGCTCTTCCGTCACACGGAATCCCATATGTCTGCTATTTTAATCATAGGAGAAAATTTAAATTTAGCAAATTGAATTCTGTTTTTAACAAAGTATAGTTAAATAGCTTTGAATCTTACATTATGAGCTTTTTAACGGAATTTCGATTCAATAATTTAAGTTTAAAGATAACTTAAAATACACATATGTACTTGCTTTACTTTAACTAATATCTGTGCTTTGACTCAGATTTTCATGGTTTTTAAAAATGTCGTCTAAGTTAAACATTATCTGCCAATTTAAACTCTCAAAATGTATTTTTAAATTATCATTATCATTCAGGTGAATGAAAGATTTATACAGCTAACCAGAAACATTTTTGATATGACAATCCAAACATGAAAGAAAGTCTACCCTACTTTATGTTTATAATTTTTCATGATTTCTATACGAACAAATTATAATGCTGTTCTCTATTGTATATAGTGTTTATATCTGTGTTTCCTGATACTTTAAATAAATTAAAATAAATCCACTGAATTGTACGTTTTGTCTTCAAATGTATTGCGCCGGTTAAAATCACATCGAACGGAATGTAACATCTGATCAGATTAGTAAAAATAACTTTTGATTTTGTGTAAGCCACATATGGCGGGTTATGATTGGATTAGATTAGTTTTCACATTAACTTATAAATCATATCATGGTTCGTAATACATGCAACGCTTCATTACTATGCCAATGCGATATCCTGCGGCTACAAACATTTCATCCATATTCTAAAATAAATACGGATTTTGTTTCCTATTATTCCATTCGTAGTAGTAGTTGTAATTGTGAGTTAATTTACTGTGCACACCACTAAAAATCAAACTACTTTTCATCCTGTGCACATTTCGAAAACATTGCCCAACAACATATCGTCGATGAGTTTTAATAAAGAGCCACAGCAATTTTTGTCAATTTTGACAAGGTGCTACAGATATCTTTGTGGTGAATTCAGAATGAATAGATTTCTACAAGATGGTAAATGAAATATTAATGATTGCAAGAGCATATATCAATAATACATGTCATACAATTAAATTGGACGCCATATAGTTTAACACTGACGGAGAATTGGTATATTTTATATCAGGTTATTACAAGTTTATTTAATGTTTTGCTGTTCCAATCCATGGTCATTTGAGAGAATCGTACAAACAAGAAGATGACGTCTAATGGAAAGCTTTTACAAGGAAAACCGTTCTCTTTCCAGATAATTTCTCTGCTTTCTAAGTGACGTCACGCACAGCTTTGGGCAAATCTGACAGCTGCTATGTTGAATGGCCAGACCTCACAAATTTCTACACCCTTGTGCTGTTCGTAACTTTATATGAGCTGACTGATCAGAATTTAGACAAATAATAACTAACTTTAAGTTTAAAAATCTAAATCTTATATTTGTCGCTTTAACCAAAAGAACTCATTGTCATTAAGATTATTAACTAATCAGTACTGATCCATTCGACGTACATCTCAACGTATTTGGTATATTCTACATTATAAGGGTTTAATTTGATGTATAAAAACAATGCTTATAATTTATTAACTGTAACCGTATTCAACTAGCAAATATTTAGATGACAATAATTAAGTTTTGTAACTACAGCTTTATAATTAATTCCTATGAGATCTGAATGTCATTGGTGTACACAAATGAAGAGGCATACCTACACGGAAAATATTAATACGGTAACAAATTACGATTGTGTGTAAAGTAGAGAACAGTCTCAGCCGACGAACAATAATCTCTTTCTATTTATAAGAAGCCAATCCCAAAAAATCTCCAAATTCAAAATTGTGGTCAGTAAATCTGTTCATTTTATGACAAATGTTTACTGCAGAAATTGAGATAATAAATATTGACAAATTGTGTTATTATTTCTTTTATTCAATGTCATAAATTAGTATATTTTTGGTGAAGAATGCTCCATACCAGTAATTTGGACGCCAACTGTTTTAACATTGACCGTTAATCACGAAACTTACCATTAGATGATTAAGTTGCCTTGGTCATTGTGAAGAAGTATAAAGACACATACATATGTATATACAATTAATTCGGAAACAGAATAGTTATTTAAAAACGTAGAGTTTAACGAAAGTTCATTTTAAGATGCACTTGTTAAGTTCAGTAATAGGCTTCGCCTACAACCAAACTTCTTATTGTTTTCACTATGTTCTATAACTACTTTTGCTGCTGGCTGATGTTACTTCAGCCACGAAATCCGGCTAAATATTTATGGGTTGCTGAATTGGAGAATAATATGGTGTGGTCAGACTACCCAATATCATAATCTGAATTGTATACAATATTTATGATAATCTTTGCTGGACATTCGCTGGATGCGTTCAGTTCAAATATTTATATGAAACACATCTCTGTATTTTTACAAGTAATTAATTAAATTGTTAAATTTAAAAAAAATTAAAATCTATATAACTCAGATATGTTTGACTTCATCAAGTTTGAGTCTTCACTTAATATCTTACATTCATCTTTGAAGTAAATCTACAACCTTGACAAATTTCGTTTCGCAATTTACTTGTATTAAGGCTTATATGGAAATGTTTAAAGTCGCCATTTAGGAGAAGATGTGTAATTCAAAATGGAGTTTCATCACATATTGCATACATTATACATATTAACGTTTTATGAATATAAGCATTTAGTAATTACTTTTTTATTTTTATTATGTTGTTTTTTAAAAGGCATCGGAAGATATAAATATTTTGTCCAGTTTGGACACCGCTCAATTGGATAGTCTTGGGTTTATATTGTGCCAGTTTTATTACTTTATGTCATTCAGTTCCAATTAAATTTTAAATGGATGGATTTAACTTTTATTAAGTTTTACGTATTACTTAACTTTAATCTTTTACTGAGTGAACATTACGCCAACGATAAAATCTACACAGGATGTTGTGTTAAGTACTTACGATAGTTAATTGATGTTTTCCAGCAGTGTTTAACAAATAAATACAGGTTTAATTCAATTATTAAATCTGAAATGTGTGTACTAACCTGGGCATCATTATAATAAATCCCTAATTCTACGAATAAATCCCCACATAATAATAATAAACTTACATTCAAACTGGATTTATTTATTGTTATGTGAATGTGATTTAAAAATGCATTTTAAACGTTACTTCGTTAAATCCTGACCACAGAAAATACTGAAAATATAGATAATGAATGACGAAAGTATTAGAACATTCCCTACTCTTATTTAATGGAAATGCTTACCAGGAAAATAATGGTGTTAGGATTATGAATGATATTCATTGGAAAACTACATTACTTGTATTTCTATTGGGGTTAATTCCTACACCACTTAATGAAAACATGTATCACATTGACAATTTATACCTGGAATTTGTACTCTAAATTCAAATCATGAAACCAAAAGTCATGAGATTGTATCAATAAAATTGATGAGTAACAATTTAAACAGCAAATTCATAATTACTGCTCCTATTTACATATTTTAGAGCCATGATGTTTATACCTGTCCAATTGTCTGTTACCAGCACTGCTGGACCAGCAGAATAATTAAATCTTCCAAAATAAAGGTAATTGACTGGATCAATAATTCTACAAGATTCATTATCCACTTGTACTTGTACTATCATGGAATACTCTGTCTACATTATTTTCGATGAAAACTAAACACTATCCTTATTTGTTTATTTTATTGCATTCTCCGCAATTTAAAACGCCAAAATATGTAATTTAACATGTATGTTTTCTGTTTGAAATCTTGGCTTAATATGAATGAAAAAATCCTGACCGGCTCCTGTTGTTACCTGGATGGTTAGTTGACCAACACAGTATCATGGTTAATACTGAAGGCGTCCAAGTTGGATGTAGCAGTATTAGCATTTCTTTAGAAGTATTTTATCACATAATATAAATTCAAAATTCGTAAGTAATATAGATATATGGAAATCCTCAAATCTTATACAAAACCTTTTTTAATATTTTAAATTTCTTAGCTTTAAAGCATCAAGCATTATAAGGGGAAAATGTCAAATGAAGTTAATACTGATTGTTGAATCATTTTCAGCCAAAGGGTGCCATGCAGTTTAAATGAAAAATTTATTCAAACCTTAAGACAATCTTGAATATAGTGTTGAGCACCATCTTACAAGATTCAAAATAAATAAGTCAAAGAATTAAAACCTTTCGACTATGAGCTAGATTAACATGCTCGGATGAATTATTTATATATTCATAATTTGATTATTCAACTTTAATCTCTTGGAATTACCAACTTCCAACTATGTTATCCTGTGCCAGTATTTCATTAATTCATCGGATATTATCAGTAGAAGCGGAATCTGCGAAAATCAAAAACAAAATGTATAATATCGAACGTTATATTTTAATAGACTGTCTAAAATATGCAGAGCTGTGTACCAAAAATTTACATATCAAAAAGCTAGTTCGCGTGGATACGGTAAAACCACATTTAACAACGTGATAGCTTATCAAAACCTTTGAAATTATATCCGATAGTAAACTCAAAAATTACAGCTACAAAAGCAAAATTTTCTCACGTGCAACAACAGTGACAGCTAGTTGTAAATATGTTTTAAATGAATATCTTTTACGATTTTCCAATTGCGTATGCATATGCATGTCTTTCAGAGTCCCCAATCAAATAAAAAATAATGATATACATCCTCGATACCCGATATCGAATCAAGTATGGATTTTAAATGCTGACGATAGTGCATTTTAGGTGAACTATTTAGCATACTTCCTAACTGTTAAATAATTATCATAAATTTTAATATACACTTTTTCTGAAATTATTGTTGAACAAAGGTGTCGTAAGATTAACCAACAAGTGTGATAGTCTCCAGAATTTACCTAGAAAATTTTTATAATTAAATTGGGCTGAAGGTTGGACATGAACCATTGAAATTGAACCAAAAAAAATTTACACGAATTATCAATTTATTCACCCACAGCTAGTTAATCGTTAGACACCATCACGTTCATTTAAAATCGTACCACCTTTACTCGCAAATATATTTTTATTATATGTTTATTTACTGATTGACATCGGAAGCTATGTCTCTTCTATTATTATGCTTGACGATGGAGCATGAAATGTAATTTACAAATCCATTTTTAATACTCAGAATAATCAGATACCACATCCATATTACCTCAGTTCCCAACCTATCTAATTCAACTAAAATAACGAAACAGTAATTATAATTTATAAGGTCCCGTAGTTGACCCAAAAATTACAATCAATTACATGGTAAAATGTATTGACCTTTCCCCCAAAGCAAGGAAAATATTTAGTTGATCTTCCAAGGAATGCATTGTTTAATTATTGCATAGATTCCTGAAAACAACTTACAGATAAAAATTCTTCGATAGATTCTGCCTATAAATAAGATGAATTTACTTTATAATATTATAACAAAATTACTGTCTGTTTAGGGTCCAGTGTCAACAATTTATAAGAAAATTTTATATGAATAATTTTGAACAATTTGTGTTTTGAATTAATGTTCTTAGAGTGTATGTGTCATAATTTAAAACGTTATTTATTCATCACTGCAAAATTTTGGAAGGATTCTAGTTTTTGAATTTAAGTATTGAAAAGTAAAAACGTATTTTGGTCTGTCAACCGAGAATCAATTTCTCATCTACTGCAAACATTCTGTGTAATGGTTTGAGTGAATTAAACGACATCATAGTTCTTGTTATCGTTTGAATCCTTAAGTCAGCATATTAAGGTTAAGGATAAGCATACATTTTGCCTCGCTTCATTTGGCTTCTCTTTATCTTGTTTTTCTTTTTGTCCTTTTCACTTTACTCCTTGTGCGAAATAAACAGCCAACAAACTTAAAGATTCTATTAATCTTATCAATCTGGTTTTATTTTAACAAATATTTATTTGAGATAACAGAAAGTAATACAGATGGGTATAGCCAAGTACAAAATGTATTTTAGCAAAATAAGTTATTTCTTGAATTAAAGGGTTTCAAACGGAAGTTTTAATATTCCGTTGCAATGTTGTTGCAATTTGAAATTTTACGGACTGACAATAAGAAAATTGCATTTATTTTCAGAATTTGTTTGGAAAAAATCTCACGTTGAGGAACAATAAACAACTTTACGCAGATTACTGTTAAAATTATTATATAAATTATTTAAAAATTAAAAAGATTAAATTAAAAAAGAATACCAATACCAAGTAA
>JAHZMV010000616.1:0-15505 GCA_027743765.1 Coecobrya sp. COE2
AGTACTTCCACGTCATAGGCAAAGATATTTCCCCGATGAGCAATCTAAATTAGAATACAGATGACAGTAATGACCAATGCAAAAATATGTGTTCAGAAATGTTAGAATGAGCACCCATAACGCCTTGTATCTTGAAACATCTCATCTATAAAATGGACCATCAACCATCATCACGTCATTTCATATCCCGTGTTAGCCTCTTATTCTTTTCACATGAATAAACTTTTTTTTGGGAAGAAACTGATCATTCGAAAAGGAAGAAGCACTTCATTCAATTCATCAATAACCATTTATCTTCCTATTTCCACCAAAAGATCTTTATTTTCTTGCTCCCAGACCAAGCATGGGAGCCTTTACAAAAACACAAACAATCAAACAGATTTTTGTTTCCCTTTTCTTCCTTTCATAAAATTCACTGTACACCTATTTTTCCTCTAAAAGTGCTGAAGTGAGTACACGGAAGGTGGTGACATGACTCCTGTTGTCCATTTGTTGTAGTGACAATTATTAAGACATAATAATAGAAAAAGGACCCAAAAAAGTTTGTAGTAGCAGCATACGAAAAAAGGTGACACGACACGAAAAAGGAATACGGGAGACCTCCCAGCAGCAGCAGGCCACGGGATATATAAATTACACATTATTAAATAGCCATCAGGATGACACAAGAAGGGTAGGGTGTAATGTAAAGAAAATGATCCAAAATAGGTGAGAGATGATGATCACCTAGGAAGGTACCCAAAAATGTCAGCAAGCTGCCCAAGGGGAAAAAAGACATCAACAATTTTATTCCTCACGGTGCGCGTCTGCTGTGAAACGGTAGTAATTAACAAGGTAATTATTATATATTTTTATTTCAGAATAGGTGACCTGCTGCTGACATGTGACAAAAGTGCGTTTTCAAAATGCCTGGTGCTCTCACCCAATATATTAAGAGCATTCATATCTCCACTCTGCATCTCCAATGGAAACAGTATTTCATCTCATTGAAAACAAAAAAAGGGGAAACATTTTTTTTCAGGAAAAATATAAAGACCTCCAAAGTTATACATTTTTCTTGTTGTGGTAGTCAAGGGATCCAGGTCTATGAAGAAAAACCGTTTAAAACATACATTACGCCACTGACAATACTCGGGTTATTTATGGGCATTCCTAGGATTCCTTTTGGTTCCTTACATAAAACACGTATTAACAAACTTGTAATAAGTGTTATTAATTGTAGGAATTGTTACAGAGGGAAAGCAAACGAACTATAAAGGTATAAAAGGCCAGGGAAAAAATTAGAAACGTGTCTGGAAATTTTCATTTAGGAATTTACGAAAAAAGTTTTTGAAAATATCAGTTTTTTGTACATTTTATTCCATTGGTATTTATTTATACAGGTAAATTGCAAAACTGAACATCGATTAAACAAAATCAAACGGAGATAAGATCAATCAGCATTAATTTCCATATCCAACAAATAAGTGACATTCACTAAACGGCGTTAAAATTGACAGTTAAATTCTTGCAATTTTTTTAAATTTCAAACCCGGAAGTAGACAGAGGGTCGCCCGGGAAATCGTTGTCCGTTTTTACTGAGGTCATTTCACTTCTATTATCATCATCATAATTTCGGCCGTTATATGCTTCTGCAATGTATTTAGACGCATCTATTATTTTGCAGCTGGGCCAAAATAACATTTTGCGTAGCTCGTCACATTTTTCTGGAAATGTGTAATTATTCTGTTGACACACACAAGTAGTTCGGAGTGGCCGTAAAACAGCAGGGGTGTTGGGGTCAAAAACCGAAAAATTGCCGTTTTACACCTTATTTATTGCAGAATTAATGTGCAGTCAAAGTCATTGAAAAGATAATATTTTTTCGAGAAATACTATAATATCTCATATCTGCACTACTACAATCTAACATTAACGTGTGGGATTGAATTGGTAGTAAATTTAATATGAGTAGGAAGGAAAGTGAAAGGATTGTGTAAATAAACAGGTAATAAATAAGTAAAATCTGGTGGACGTATTTTACGACGCTTTTAACGCTATAATACTAAGGTAATTAGCTATTAAAAATAGTTTTTATAGTGGGAAATAGAAAAGGTAAATATATAGGTAACTGGTAGCATATTTTTCATCGCCTTGGGAATGCATACAAGGCTGGAATGTAAACCGGGAGGAATGACTTTTCCTCAAAAATACAAGGAAAGAAGTCAACAAACGCAATAAAATGGAAGCAGTGCGCAGCTCAGATTCAAATTAATATATTAAAATAAACATTCTAGCATTAAAGTCAGCTATAATTTTCAAATTTCCTCTAATTCTTTGTTTAAATCGTTATAATGGCTGAAAAATACTTATTTTGGTATTTATTCCATTTTTGCTTGATTTTAAATTATAGATTAATTATTTTGATTTTTAAATATTAATATATGTAAACCGGGAGGAATGACTTTTCCTCAAAAAAGTACAAGGAAAGAAGTCAACAAACGCAATTAAAATGGAAGCAGTGCGCAGCTCAGATTCAAATTAATATATTAAAATAAACAGTCTAGCAATAAAGTCAGCTATAATTTTCAAATTTCCTCTAATTCTTTGTTTAAATCGTTATAATGGCTGCCAATACTTATTTTGGTATTTATTCCATTTTTGCTTGATTTTAAATTATAGATTAATTATTTTGATTTTTAAATATTAATATATTTTTGTGTTAAAATTGACACCAAAAAATTAATTGTGACATGTTTATGTTAAACGTTGAATACAGAAATATTGCGTGTTTTTCAGTTTTAACTTGGAGGAAGATCCGTTGCCAGACTTTTCATTTTTCATGTTGATGTATTCATTTAAGTATTAATATAACAGATAAGTAAACCCGAAGTAATAAAACTTCTATCTAAATCATTAAATCAATTAATTTTTCACTATTGATTTAAAATTATAAATCCACAAAAATAACCGGTATGAAATAGCGTTTGTAAAAAATATCCAGCATTTTAAATAGCTGACCAACCGCTTTGATTTGAATGACAGTATCAGTAACAAGAAATCTCCGAAGATTACCACCACTACCGGCTATCCAGATTTAAGTCGAATCTCCTTCTAATTTCTTTTTACCTGTTATTCTTCCCTTCTTCTCTTTTTTATTAAGATAAGCTGTTCCATAATTCGCTCCTTGTATAAAAATGTTCTTTATCTTCGGCTAGCTCTAACAGCAGCAGTTCTTTCTTTACTTGACTTTTTTTTATGAAAAGGCAAGTGAGATGCCTTTTCCAGATGAAAAGAAAAAAAAGATGAAAGGAAAGGTGGTAACTAGTCGACAAAATCAAGATATCATTATTACTCACTCACAACACGCCTGTAACACACTGGCATAAAATGCCGCCGCCACCGTGGTTGCCACCAACAACGACGGGGATAGGAGAAGAAGGTAATCAGTAATCGTTTTGATGAAGATGATGAATTCATTTTTTTCCTCTGGACCCGTCCAAAATATATATGTATATAATGATGGTGTAGCTTTCATATTGATATTGCGGCTGAGGGTCGATTTATAAAAGGTATTCAGTAATTATCATTTGATTATTATTTATAATAATAGTATATGCATGTTTAGAGCGAAGAAAGGTAAAAGTGTAATTATTTATTGATGGAAATTATGTAAGCAATACGCAAGGGTTTCATTAGATTTATCTACAAATAAATATGATGACCATGTCAGGAAGATCCATATAATTTTTAGAACTACTGTGCTAATAGTGAATTAAGTATGGATATTGATAGCATATAGTGTGTAATCAAATCTGTATGATTGTAATTATTGTTATATCAACAGGCTATGTGGAAATTATGGAACGGTTTGTCTGTCCGTCCACTAGGAATCCACTTCAATTAATGTTTTGACAATAAGTATTTTTCAAAAATATTACGAATTCGAAATAATCATTACAATTAGAATAATGAAATTCACGAGATTACTCAATGAAAATTAAACGAAAATATTTACAATTAATAGTATGATCATATAAATTGCAAAAATTTGCCGCCAGAAAAAAATATTTATGTATATTTCAGTTCACAAAGTAGGTTCAGATAAATTGAATTCGCAGTTTGCGTGGAAATGCAGTTTTCTAAAGATTATGATTTCTTTTCAAGCTGCGTTTTTATAAACGTTTTAGGAATGAAATAATTCACCATGCTCGTTATATTAAGAAGCTATACATAATGCATTGTGTGTATAGGTATGCATATTATGCATCCTTATATTGCTTGGCTTTCTCTGTTAGTATCCAACGTTGAAGAAAGAAAAAAGTCACTTGAATACAAAGATTCAAATAATCATGCCATACCATTGATAATTAAACTATATTGAAAAATCTGGAAGCTAAAAAGCCTTAATAGCTTGACATTTAAATTTTGCTGCAATTAAGACTACAAGTATACACATATATCTACAAACCAATTCATCTATACGAATTCTCCACAGTTTTTTCTCCAGGCTTTCAATTCAATGGCGTGATAGCCCTACAAAATTATTTCTTTTGCCTTTTCCTCTAACCTTTTATTATAAACCAATATTTTTATATTCATATTCATTGAACACAGCTCCATCCAAGAACCTACACCGCTACCATACTCCTCCTCCGCCTCCTGTGCTGCTTGCTGATAAATTCATTTTATTTTTTTTTCTCCGGTTTCCATTCTTCTTTCCAAAGAGAGTAATATAATCACCACGACAACGATAATAATAATAATCAGGATGATCATACCTGAACACCATCACACCAACAAACACCACACCGCTCACTCAGCTTGCCGGAGAGTTACCACACACAGCTCAAAAAGCTATCCATTATAAATACATATTTTTCTCTTATGCGAGCTGCTTTGATATTTCCATTAGAACTCATGAAGATGATCCTCATCACGACTAGAAGAAGCTGCCGGGAAGAAGGAAGAAATCGTTTTTGTTGTACTTATGTGTTTATTTACAAGAACGTTACAATATTACATTATCTTAAAATGTTTATAATACTTTGGTATATCCAAATATATGCTCAAATACTACATACTACACACAATAGAAAACAAGTATTCATCTTCATAATAATAATCATGATCATCATCAGGAAGCGGTCTTTTTTTCTTTCCTTGTCCGTGGTTCTCACTTGTTTCTTCTCGCGGCTTGGCTAAATGCTGGTGCTGCTGATGATAAACAGGAGAATAATAGAAGAAGACTGTTAACAAGTTTGCAAGAGGTAAAGTACAAAGGAAGCGCCTGCTTTTTGTCAGTCCGCCTGCCTGTGTGTGAGATGGAGCGAGAGAGAGAGAGAGAAGGAAAAAGTGTGAAAAGATACTTTTCACCTGGATTATTACTATTACAGAATGTATGTTTATAAGTTGTAGTAAATACTAATATTGTATATAGATATATAAACAGAAGATTATTATATGGAAATAATGTGTGTGTAGGTAGTGGTGATTTTAATGTAGTGGCAGTTATCATGGTTATAACAATAAATAGCTGAGATTATTAGTATTTACCACTTATGTTCCTTATCGCTTGTTTTGACAACCATTTTAGTCTGTAAATGCAATGTTCCTGGATGATCTATACTACAACTTGATTTAAATGTCAACAGGGAAATATAATTTGGCGTTAAAATCCAGCAACGTTTTCAATTAGTCACTAAATAAATAAAATTAATGAATATTTTAAGATAAATTAAAAATTTTATATGAACACTACTTGCTTACTGCCTTACAGTGCTAAATTATGAAAGCTATATTCTATACATATTTCGGATACAGACCTCATCGTCCACTCTTGTTCCTCATCATTATCCTTATTTCTTTTTGCCCAACACTTTATTATCCAGCTTCTAGGTACATTACTCCACTAAAAGGCGTCATTTGTAAGGAATGTTTCTACAAAATGAACTCCCATAACGCACGGCAATATACATATATCTCAAATAAGCCGAAATACCACCACATCATCCAACCAAATCAATACAGGTAAACATTATGATCACCATAATCATCAACATGATCATCATCTTGAGAGCTTTTAAGTTTTTCTTTGTTCTTCTTAGAAATTGTAAGAAGGTAAATCGCTTCTTTTCTTGGTCTTCTTTTTCCGAGAGCACTTTTGTTTACAAAGCCAGTAAATAGCCATACATATATAACAACACGGAAGAAAGAAGAAGAGTGCGCGATTACGGCGGCGTAGAATAAAAGAAGATGATACACTCTTTTTGGGATAGAGAGATCACACATTCATTATTACACACTACTTAAATAACTTATATGAGGATCATAACAAAATATTTCGATACAAACTATATATTCGGCAATATTCCTTACAGGCCAAATAAATATTAATATTTCACGCTTGAATATTTCATAAAGTGTCCCTCCGACTTAGAAATTGTAAGAAGGTAAATCGCTTCTTTTCTTGGTCTTCTTTTTCCGAGAGCACTTTTGTTTACAAAGCCAGTAATAACTATACATATATAACAACACGGAAGAAAGAAGAAGAGTGCGCGATTACGGCGGCGTAGAATAAAAGAGGATGATACACTCTTTTCGGGATAGAGAGATCACACATTCATTATTACACACTACTTAAATAACTTATAAAAGGATCATAACAAAATATTCCGATACAAACTATATATTCGGCAATATTCCTTACAGGCCAAATAAATATTAATATTTCACGCTTGAATATTTCATAAAGTGTCCCTCCGCTCCACAATGTTGCTTCTAGCTGCCGGTGAAAAATAAATTCCTTTAATGGAAATGACATTACATTAAGCTATGCTTACCTGCAATTATGACTGTTTTGGTGCAACTTCCATTAACATTCCTTTATGCATTTGTACCCAATAATAATAACGTAGGTATTTTGTATAAAATTAAAAGCTTCATGTTTGCATGTTTTGTCGTACTTTGTAATTTATTAAACCTGCATATCACACACTGCAACTTAAGAAGGATTAAGTTTTAATTTAGGTAAAAAAAATATTTCGGCCGTCGTTTTGTCTTCCATTCCATGAAAATCCCATATGCGTTTAATACACACAATGACACTGTATGGATGGATTATAAAAAGCTGTTTTTTTTCTTGCTGGCTTCTTTCTGTCTGTTTTGCATATATGAAGTGTCCACTTGGATATTATTTTGTGTAAAAAATAGGGATTAAATTTTTAACCCTAGAAGTATTATTGCCGTATAGTAAATTTTTACCTGGTTTTCTCTCAAGCTTTTAAGGGCGTTATTTTAACCCAGCTAGCATGGATTTAAGTCTATCCACGTTGTAAAGCTTAAATTGCATTTAAAGCTTTTTTCTGTGAAACATCCTCAGATTATACAGCTTTGGTAGGTTCTGCCGAAAAAAATGGTTTTATGGAAAGTATGCACACATGTGTTCAGTTTTTTGTGAATGGAATTATATGCAAGTGTGCTTTTATCTCTCTGGTGAAAATGGAGGTGTAACCATAATATTTTGGGGATTAACGCAGATTTACTAGTTAATCCTATGTAATAGACCCGTGAAATTTGTGTACATTATATTAGGTACAGTTGTATGAATGTACATATGTTTGTAGGCCTATATATTTGTTTTAATGGATCAGAAAATCAAACGGAACAATTTTCAGAAACGTTGGATGTATTTTACATTTTATATTTACTAGCATAGATACTTTCTTTTATGTCTTAGCCTTACCAAAGTTCATATCTTATAAACCTACTCTACAGTAAAACCTTCACTGAGCGAAAAAATGTATATGAGACGTTTTACTTTATCAGGGTAATCAATGACTGAAAGGAAAATGATTTTGCTAACATTGTTCGGAGTAACGGAATTAGCAAATTACTAGACAAGACCATGGAAAATTACAACACATTTTCAATTGTAAACATTACTAATACTTATATACTATAAAATACATAAGTTCATGTACAAATATTAGTCAAACCTTTGAGACCAAGGAAAAGTACCTGGTGATTAATTAAGGACTTATAGCCAACGAAAACATAGGATGTCGCAGAAACGACACAAGGTAATATTATACGTAATTATTAAATTTAATTTGTCTGTTTTTAAAAAATTTCACGTGCAAAACATAAATTTTGGAAGAATGCTTCCTGCACACGGAAGTATTTTCCAAGTCACCATAAAAAATCCTGGTATGTATCATTTCCTTAACAGAGTCGTATTGACTGGATCATTCACCAGACTTTCTTGAGTATCAAAAAAACTGGTCAACACAGCAGCTTAAAGGTTTTTACAAGACATTATCAACAATATCAATTTCATCATGCCTACAAAAAAGCCCGATGCAGTCGTATCGTCCTCACAAAAAGCTTAACCATTTTCATAAAACGACGTTACCACTACTCACCTTAGAAAAACGACACAAACTTACCGTCCGAGTTTTATAGTAAATAGCTACCCCTTTCCTATAAATCCTTACCAGGTAAAGAGTTGTAAGAAATAGGAAGCTCTAATGTATACACATACATACATTCATGCATATAAGGTTTACCAGGTACAAGGAATCAAAAAAACAAGTCCATTATTCTCCCTTCTTCTTATATAGATTTTTACCTAGTCTCGTTCATCCCCGTCGTATACCAAACTCATCTTCTTCTGACTGACTTGCCATGAGAAACCGTGAGAGCAACTTTTACGTACAACTTGTACGCCAGCCAGGAAGAAAGAAAATATACACACAATTCGTTCTTCATCATAATAATATTATACGTAGGTACACTGCATTTTATAAATGTAAAAACGGTCTACCCAAACAACACAGACAAAACATAGACAGAGGAGAAGCTTCCTTCTACATTTGGTCTGCCGTATAATATACAAAGTATAATGGATGGACACAGAGTGTGGATCGGTCGCCAGAGAGACTTTTTCCTTCTTTTCTCACAAAATTCTTTTTTTCCTTACTGCTGGAGGAGGACTGTTCACGTCCACACCAAATAAACGTTAGAAGATTTTGAGGGCACATATATTGTAACTTTGTAGGTATGGACGCCGCTGGGAAACAAGTTCAGTCTTCGGGTACATTATTGCCCTGAGAAGCAAAGTGATTAAGTTTTAAGGGACGTCGTCGAACACGGACAGACTGAAGAAAAAAGATATTTTCTCTCTCTCCTTTAGTTCATCCAGCTTGTTACAAACTTGGAGGTCTGCTCGTTTTACAACGTTGTTCCTTTGTAAAAACCAAAACGTGTAATGTATCCACAAAAGTGAATACCTGCATGGAAAAATTAAAGGTGTTTAGAACAATTTTTGTTGAGAACTGAAAAGTGAAGCACCCAATAATATTTTTGCGTGTGTGTGTACTCTATGCACTACTGACACACGTTATTAGAGAAAAATGACCTTCTGCTTCAGTGATAGCAGAGCATCAGACAAAAACTGACCAGCCATTCGACTGCAAAAGAACAAGTTCATTCTTAAGTGGATTCATATTATATTTTCGCAGTGACTATAGTGACCACAGTGTATTAAATCAGCTAGCAAACAAGACTGAAAGACTGTCACACTGTGTGAGAGAAATATAATTAACAGCAAGAAGAGTGAGCAGAACGACAACCGGCTTTTTTTGCATAAAAATATTTTTTATATGGTCGTCTAAGCTTGACTGGATTTGAGGTGATTTTTTTATCGAGATTGTAAAGCTATAGCTCATATTATTTTCTACAAGATACGTGGATCATCTGTTGCATAAATGCATGACAAGTAGCCAAAAAACTTTTTGTTCAATTGAGACATTAAATTTGCTTACGAAGTAGACATATTCTATGTAAAATATATTTATATAATTTTACGACTTTTCATTTTGATCGCTGTACAAAAAATGTTAAAAGTGATAAAGTGAATAGGATTAACGCCACTGTATCTACATATTTTTATTTCTAATGAAAGTAAAATCTATTCAACAATTTTTCATTCAAAAATATAACTGTAAGTGCAAAAAAGAGTGAATTGCAGAAGCCAAGAAGCTGTCAACCAGCCACTTAAAAATATATTTTGCGAAAAGAAAGGTCCCAAACAATTGTCACTTTTCGCCACAGTACAAATCAACGCCAGCATTTATCTTTTTTCTTTACCTTTTTATTACAAGCTACTTGAATACTTCACTGTATCCTGTATCATTGTGATTGTGTACAACGCCACAGAAAGCATTGTCCCCATCTTGTTCATTTTCTTTCGGTGCCACTTTTTTTCATGNAAAATATATTTTGCGAAAAGAAAGGTCCCAAACAATTGTCACTTTTCGCCACAGTACAAATCAACGCCAGCATTTATCTTTTTTCTTTACCTTTTTATTACAAGCTACTTGAATACTTCACTGTATCCTGTATCATTGTGATTGTGTACAACGCCACAGAAAGCATTGTCCCCATCTTGTTCATTTTCTTTCGGTGCCACTTTTTTTCATGACTATTGCATCGTGACGAAATGATCAGGAACTTGTTCCAACAAACTTACCAGCACGTAAATCTTTCGCACAGATATTTCTTCTACCTCCTCTAAGTTTCATCAGCATCGCCACCACCAGAAGCCAGGTAAATATTCGATACCCCGAGTTTCTACATTTTATAATATCTCGTCATTCAAAAAAATATGTTAGTGAGCGTATTAGTCCTACATGTGATTTTTATTTTCATATAATATGCAAGCTTATTATCTGCATGGATAAGATGCAAAACTGTGTGTAGTATATGCGACGTAAAATATATATCGAATAATAATATAATCAACGGAGAAGATCTATAAGCTTGTAATTGGCCATAAAAGAGTAACCTGTTTTTCTTATAACAAAAGCTTATATTAGTTTTGCAGACAAGATAGCTTACTCAACTCTTGAGTTTTAAAACAATAGGGAGAAACGAGAAGAATGAAATAAATGAAAATAAAAATCTCTGCAAAAATCATACCCAAGAACACTGTCTTACATTTTACATTCATTTAATTTTTTTCTTTTTGGTCGACGTTGAATCTTATCTTTGATAAACGTTATAAGAGATAATTTTTACAGTATTTAATATAGAATGTTTGCTCATTTCTAAAGTTAAATCCTCATTATGATCATTATCATTTTTGCATTTGCAGGTAGAAGAGAGACAGACAACTAGTTTTGCTCATTCAAAACAAATCCTGCTGCTGCTGCTGTTGGCTCCACTTCGGATGTCGTTCTACAGACAACTTTTATTCAAAAACTGCAACGCTAACACTTTGGCAAAGTACACACATTTTTTTGCACATCTTTTTACCTCTGTGTTTTGTGTAAAAAACAATAGAATGTCAAGTTACAGACAATATAAAAACATTTAATGTCGTTTTAGAACCACAAAATCTTTTCAGAGAAATAAAGGACATGAAAGCTCATAAAACAAACAAATAATAATAATAATCAGAAGAAGTAGTTATTACTGCGCGTTTGATATTTTCTAAATCTTCTTCTGTCACGTTACCAATATTAAAAGCCAATATAAAAAAAATCTTGAGTTCTCAGCTAAAATAAGATGAACATGCCATTAGAGTAGAGTACACAAGTTTTTTTCGTTCGTTCTGCATCATAATCTTATCAATCTCACTGATCGTGTCAAATAGCTGTAAGAACGATGTAATAAAAAGTGGGCAAAAAAGGGGAGAATCAGAACAATAATCGTAATTCAATGATGATGACGTCGTTCGTCCAAGAAGAACAAGAAGGTGTTGGCTGTTATTGGTCGTGGTGATCATGAATGATCAATGAATGATCATGTTCTCATGCTGCTGGGGCTGCTGCTGTTGATCTTGTTAACAGGGTTAGTTTTATTTGTGTAGCCGACTCAGAAGGACGTATGTACTTGAACGTGTACTTAAAAACTAGAATATATATTTCGTGTGCGTCAGAAATTTTTAGAGGGTTTAAAAAAATATATAAGCGGCGTCGAACAGTGACAATATTATTGAAAAAACAGTAACGGAGTTTAAATTGAGCAGTTTCATTTGAAAACACTTGTAAAGTATGCGGCTGAACGATAACAATAAGTGGGTTATATTTTTTTGGGTGAAGGTGACTGAAATCTATGATTTTTGTTATTTCTCGCGGAAATAAATTTTTCCCAAGAAAACTGAAATGCTGAACCCAGCGGACATTCTTCTCATCATCATCAACAGACTTGGAGCTTCGTACAGTTTAATTGAGAAGCACCATACTTGCTGCTGCTGTCATTGTTTTAATAAGCTCGTTCCTGTAACCAGTACTATTTTCGAGGAGCAAATAATCGCATGATGGATTTCATGTGGATTCTGATTATGTCAGTCATCACCACTCTTGTCATTCCAATGTGTTCAGGGTAAGTAAATATATACAGTTCTTACCTGTCTAGTCTTATATATACAGGCTTTATTACGTAAACAATTTTTTTGTCTGCTTGCATCTCATCTGCACTCTTCTTTCATCAGTTCAAAATCCAAATGTACTTTTTATGATAGAAAAAAAAAATTTTACTGTACGTTTTACATAAATACAGTTGGCGTGTAAGTGAAACGATGGTCTTACCTCTTACATGAGTATACTGAGAAAAATGTTTGAAGATTTTTTCTAGTTTGCTGTTGAATACCTGGCTAATGCAAGAATATTTACGATCCCTAATTCATTCCGTCTTCATCTTCTCTCAAGAGTAGATCCCGGTAAACAATGACAGGGAAATTAATAAATTGTCAAGAGATGTCATATAAAAAGGGTAAAATATTGAGACCTCTGCCAGACCAGAGAAGAAACCACTCATCTCTCTCGTTCTGGAAAATATGTTTATGTATTCAACCTGTCTTTCTTATCCCGTTTCTCACACACAGGCAATCAACTGACGCATGAGGAAAAAGATGATTACATTTTTCAAAAATATATTTTGTCGGCGTACAACCAATCCAAAATATTTTTTCTGCGTAATTTCCAAATAGCTTCCTAGTGTCGTCATGATGACTCATGTTGGCACAGTTTACTTTCTTTTGGCCTAAATTACATTTAATTACTAATTATTTGAAAACATTTTAAAATACATCTCAGTTAAATCTTCTTGTATTATTATTACGTCAGCCTGGAGACTTTTTTGTCAGGCCAAAAACATATCCTCTCATGGTCATGGTCCTTTTTTTCTCCCGACATGCATGTTAAATTGGATACTGTGTCTGTCTGTCCATCGTTCTTCCAGCCAAGTCTATTGTTGGAAAAGATTTTTTTTCTCAATCTCCATTCTTTCTTCATCACCTTCTCCTTTCCAGAAATCTTTGTTCCCTTGTTCAAGAAAATGCATTCTTTAAAATGTAAGTAGATAAATGCATGCTCAGATGAGCATATACAGAGAATATAATAAACAGCTCAAGGGTTATTAGGCGAGAAGGATTTCTGCCTCTGGAAAATTTTCACATTCAATTCCCTTAAAGATATGTAGCCAAATGTATTTAGCTCAGCCATGCAGTCATAAGCCTTCTTGAGTTGAAAAAATTTTGTAAAGTGTACAGAATCGCTCAAACTGGCTGGTAATAACATTCGTTTTTATTACCTGCCTCAGAGCCTCCGTTCAAAAAAGGTGATAAACTGTGGCCAACCAAAAAGCTATAATATTATATTATAATAAACGTTACAGCTATACGCCAATGTATATAATAAACTAATTTCATTTCTAAGAGAAAATTTTTTTGTTATTACTATTATTATTATATATGTAGTTCGTCAAGGTTCACTGAGCATATAATTTTGTTAAATGGAAAAAAAGAATGCAGTATTGTCGCGTAGCTGTAGCAGAAGCAGTGGTCTGCCAGTGTTGTAAAGTAGTTAATTATGCACACCCAAAGCACACACACACACACACACAGATATTTCACAGAAAAAAAATCATTTGGGGATCACGATCAGCTTTTTTTACAGACTACAAGAAAAAGTGTCAGCAGTGGCATGTTCAATGTTGTTCAAGTATGATGAGAAGGAGGATGTTTAAAAAAATATAATATAATATTATGTAAATCCGAAATGCTTATCATAATATATCATAAATATATATATATTTTTTACATCCATGTGTATCCTATCATTTTCTCACAATACCAGCTTTTGTTTCTTGGTCAAAAGTGGTCGTTCGTCAGGGTGGCCCCAAACACCTTTCAAAAAATATTAATGTTGATGGTACGGCGTATAAAACGCAATGCAAAACACAGAGAAGAGTTGTTAGTCACAAGTCAGCAGTTTAGGAATTAATTATGCCAGTTTGCCACTTTTGCTGCCACTCTTGCTCACACATCACACAAGACGAAAGGGTATAAGAGAGTCGCCAATTTGACAGCTGGCAGTTTTTGGTGAAGAGAGGGATGATGTGATGAGCTCATCATAAAATCTTAGTCACATTATTTTTGGGGAAAATTATGACTGAAAATTGTAAATTAATATGAGCAAACAAAAAGGTATGAAAATTGAATTGTGCACTTTTTTGTGTTTTTGTGTAAAAAAGAATCAAAACAATAACATGTTATCTTGTAAAAAAATTTGCATGTTGATAGGATATAATATAAATGCAAATTAGTTACTGGTAGCTCACTAGTAGTTGTTCTCTGGCTAATTGTAATTATTAAATGTTGTATTTTAGCTTAAATATTTTACAATCCGAAAATATGCGGTTTATTTAAAAAATCCCAAAAAGAGTATTATAATTATAGGGTACATAAATAGGGGTGCACCAAAACATAGTTTTGGGTTTGTTCGACGACATTTATTTAAAAATGTTTGTTCCCGGCTTTAGGTTAGTCTACAGATTCAAAATATGCTTTTCGAATAACATATTAGAAAATTGTTTATAAAGAATTTTCAACATTCTTGTGTTTTTTAAAAAAATATAAAAAAGAATCAAACTTAATTGCCCGAGAATAATTGTCCGTTTCACTCTCACTATTCCAATTCCAGAGCCAAATAACAATAATTACAATTACTGTTCAACCTCTACAATAGCCATGTACTTTACCCAGATGTATAATTAAAGCTTAACAGATTTTTTTTCTTATTCATTTAAAAAAATACTCTGGAGACAGACTAAGGGCCAGGGAGGAGTAGTGGAAGGTAAAGTGTGTCTACGTCTGCTGCAGCATTTGGAAAATATCCAGAAAAATGAATAGTTTTTTAAAGGAAAAGTGTGCATTCCACGCGTTCTAAATTAAAGGTTTCTTGTGTTCATTCCATTCTTGTATACATAGTAATCAGAAGGAAATCATTGTTAAATGTTATGAAAGGTCAAAACATCATATTTCATCATCATCAGCCCCCATATTCCCTACCAGCTATATAGAAAACTTTCCCTTAAAATACTCACTGCATTTATATTAATATTTTTCGTCCTACAAGTCTAACTAAACATATATATACTCAGTTAAATTGTTTGCCCGTTTAAAAAATGTATTTAGAATCCTTTTCCCTGGCATCGTCCAAACTTCCTCCCACCACCCCAA
>JAHZMV010000617.1:0-16338 GCA_027743765.1 Coecobrya sp. COE2
GTTGAGCATATGGTTAGTTTATGGTAAAGCAATTGATGATGATGGAATTATGCATGCTCCAAAGCTCGCTAGAATATGTTACGTTACTACAACACATTTCATAGCATGAATGTATGTATATAAGAGAGAAAGAGAAAAAAGAGGATTCTCTGCGAAATTATAAAAATAGTAAATAAAAAAGACTGTCGTGTTTACTGCTTATTGCTTACACACACAGAGAGAAATAATATGCTTCTCTGTTGCTGTCATCTGCAGGCTTTGTTGATGAGGGGGAGGAAGAGCTTTATTATTTTGCTAGCTTAGCGACTACACACAAATCGTCATCGTCATTATCAGAAAGTAGCAAACAATAATAAGCAACCATTTGCGTTTTTTACGGAGACTTGGGTAAGAACAAGTACATATACACATACAATATAGACAGGAAGGGAGGCTTGTAAAAATAATGATTGCAGAGTAATCATCATCGTAAGCATTATAGTATCATAATATAGAAAAATGTATATAATATTATGAAGATGCGGAGGAGTAAAGCGGAAAAGTATTTATGTGCACAGGGAGCACTAATCTTTTTCTATAATAATAATCATTCATCTCTCTATAATGTTGTGTAATACCTAATACATGTTATACATTTTTTGCTAATATAACCATTACTACGAGTGTGGTTCCGCTCATCACCGTCATCATCGTGCTTCTGATGATCGGCTTCAGAGAAGAAAAGTTTCTCGGGTGCAAGTGTATGAATGAGGAGGATTATCACTGCTATGAGGACAACGATGATGATGATGATAGCATGTAGTAAAAAAGGATGGTGATGAAAATGACGATGGGACTCGACTCCCGGCTTGGTTGGTTGGCGGTGGTATTAGTCTGTTATAAATGTTGGCATGTTACTCTCTTCTTCCTCCACTCCTCTTTGCAAACAACAACATGGGAGACTTGAGTACTATTATTATTATCATTATTACTTACACAACTAGACACACATGAGCATGTCACGCAGCAGCTTCTGGTAGAGTAAATCTTTTGGCATATCCCATGTTTTTGTATGTTTTAGGGTGATGATGCTGGTGACGTAGTCGCTGCCGCTGCCACTATGACTGCTGCTTCTACAACACTTATTTTATGAATGTATTTCTTCATTACATAACTTGCATGCACTGAGGCATTCAAGCTTGTTTGCTTACCCACTCTTCTCCTATTCGGTTGACTGAATGCATGCATGTCATCGTCGTTTTCCGTTGTATAAATAAAAAATAAAAAATGTTCTCTCTTCTTCATCTCCACACCATATACCCCACACGCCACATAGAGAGTAATGTGCTTGCTTGCTTAAAGAAAATAAACAAGCTGACTGAAATGAGAAATTGAGGAAAGGAAGTAAAGAAGAAAATGAAAGGAAAAGGGGAAAATGCTAAAGATGTGTAGTAGTAATAATAATAATAAGCTGTACATATTTTCATGCTTTAATATGAATATGGTATTCAGAGCCATGCATATGTCGTTCGATGATGATGAGGCATGTCATGCAATGCCACCAGTAGTACCACAACCGTACGTATACCACTATTACCACGGACCATAGAAAATGGGCGAGAGAAAAAAAAAGGATAACTACAGTTGACTCCTCTCTCACTGCCTCCTCCAACAAACTTGTTCATTGCTTTAAACAGATGATTACCCGGTCTTGTAAAATTCTACGCCAAGCCAACTTACAGATATTTAAGGTGAAGGAATGTATCTGTCTTTAGACCTTTCTGTTGCCGAACTAAACTTACGTCAAAGTAACTGAATGGCAGCAGCAAGCAAGGAGAATAGAGTATAAACATATTATGAAAAAGGAAAAGTAAGTGCTTGGCTTTCACAACCAGTTCCTTTTCCCATAATATGCTTTTCTCCAGATCGGTGGAGAACGAGGACCACCACCGCTTTCTGGCTAAATGGACATGTTACAAAGTAGTAGAACACGGTCTCTTTTATTCTCAGCAAAGTGCAAGCAGTGTGCTGGGGAGAAAAGGAGAGAAGTTTGTTCCTTGCACGACAAGGAGTACGTACTTAAAATGAAAGCAAAACGGATGGGCAAGCACATACATACTACAACTCTGACTTGAACACTCCATGAACACCGAGGGAACAGAGTTGTTTGCAGTAAGAAACGAGAGTGGTTATGGTAAGGAAAGAAAAGAAAGACGGAAAATGGTTTTCGTGGCGTTGTCTGGCTTTGCTGTTGCTGGTAGTGTGATGGCGATAAGGTGGATTTTGCAAGGCATAATGTCTGAAAAAACAGTGTAGAGCCGTAAGACGTTAAGTTAAACCGAGAAAGAAGAGAGTAAAAAGTTACAAGTGCAAATGTAATAATGGTTTCGAGCATGTCGACGTCGTCGCCGTAAGAGCACACAAGGCTCTGCCGCGGCAAGGGCGACAACGAAAAGAGAAAATGCAAAAGCAAAGCTGCTGCAAGAACACACACACAACTGCCGAATTTGAATGTTATATGTTATTAAGATGATGATGGCGATGGTGGTGCTTACTTTGCTCACTCACTTAGAGGCGACTTGAGAGAACAAAAAGTTACGACAAAACTACTACTACTACTACTACGCTACTCACAGAGAACAACATCTCTAATATTACTACAGCTTTGCTCACTGCTCACTGTTAAACACGACAAGCAGCCAGAGAGCAACGGCTACATACACAAAAAACACACACCAGCGCGTTGTCGAGAAGAGTTTAACACGAAGCGAGAGAGACAAGTGGCTAACTGAATGGATGGAAAGAGGGGAAATGTTTTTCAGTCACTTACCAACTTGCTTCCAGAACAGAGCTAGAGCTCGCTTCTCCTTCTCTTCAAAAATTTTCTGTGCTTTCGGCAAATCTTGTATACTGAGTGTGCTAACTGTGAACAAGAAAACTTGTTTTGTATGGTGCATTATGGTGGTGGCACGCTAAAGCGGTATATGAATGAGTAGAGAAGGTAAACTTACTACCTCACTTGCTGTTTAAAGTGGATATGCTGACTTTTTTCATATAAGGAAAGGATTCAAGTTTCTTTTGGCATTACGGGATATTTTTTAAAAAGTCTTGTGCAATTTCACACCTCAACGCTTGTGAAAGTTTACTAACAACTTGAATGCAGGAAGGAAAAAAAGGTGAAATTAGCAGGTATAAAACGGGAAAAAGTGGGGAAAACACTTTCTCGTATGGCAAGCGATAGTGCAAGCAAAATGTGAGTGTGTGTGTGCGGGCGATGTGCATTCAACTGGATAAAATCTGGATCTAATAGTTTTGCCAAGTTTTTTTAATCAAGTAAAAAAGTTGCTAGTTTGCGGTGAAGGTGTTGTACTGGAAAAAGGAGAAAGAAAGGTCAGAAAATCGCTTTCATGTCACTTTTCAGTTTTAAACTGTCAACATTGATTGGAAACTTGAAAGGATATTTGCTCTTCTTGATCGACAAAAAGTGTCACGATTTCGTCTATAAATAAAATTGTTTGATGTGTATTTATCAAGGTGAAGAAAAGCACCTTACCGCTAGCATATCGCAACTGACTCTGAAGAATCAATAAAAATCAAGCGTGTCAGCACCTCCACGTTGTCTATAGTCATTAAAAATAGAATCTAAAGCAATTTAAAAACGAATAGGTTATGTTATGAGAACCAGAACAGGACCAATAACTGTTTTGAAGTAAATCTCTGAATGTGACTGTCATTTCGGAAAAGCAACAATTAAATTAAATCAAATTAAAAATTTAAATGCTGAAAAGGGGAAACAACTTTTGAATGACAGTTCTTGTTGAGTAAAGTGCACAAGTCTCTGCTTGAGAGGAATCCATATAAAAAGGATCGGATAACTTTTACACATCTTTTTCTCAACCGGTGGAAATTACGTTTTCCGTAATAAAGAAAATCATAAAAAGGTAAAAAGAAATAAAATGATTTCCGCTAAACGGTGTAAATAGTAATTTCCGTTTCATTCATTCATCAGAAGTAGCTTAAATAAGGACGACTTAATTGACTTATTATGGTAAAACAACAACATCTGCTACCGAAGAAACACATTGCTCGGCTTTTCGTATCACTCATTTCAGTCATTTCTGTGCTCGGTGGTGGTAGTATCGCTATTAGTCAGTTGAATGAGATTTGTACAGTGATATAATATAACACAACACCGCTACAATGTTATCATTCTCATCTTGTTTATATAAAAACCTTACATGTTCACACATTTTGTATATGTGCTTATCTGTGTGCATACTGCATAAGCATCTTAACAATGAAAGAATAAGGACGATGATAATGAAAACTTATTTATATACATAATAATATGAACATTTTACTGTGGTAGAGCAGCATGAGCAGAGCAGCAGAGAGTGTAGTGCAAAAGCTGTCAGTTTTTAAAGAGTTAACATCACAACAACACAACATCAGAATCAGACAGACAACGGCATTGCGTTAGTTAGTGTAGATGTTGTTGTACATAAACGAAGAGAGATGATGATGATGGTTGATGGTATTATTTTACTTACACAACAACACCTGGCTTCACATCACCTACTTTACTCCTTTTTGCCTTTTCCACCATCACCACCACTGGTTTTGAGTAGGCTTGATGTGATGATGATGATGGGAGAGCACCACATGCTGCTTTCATACTCTGTGCACAAATTGATGATATCTATCAATCATGTCAGTAATGCACACACATCATGGCTATTATGAGTGCGTTAGCTCAAATCGTTGTTCGGTATAATGAGAATGTGCATCTCTTCTCTCTTGTTTATAAAAGGACAGTGAGATAATATAGGCATTATAGATACAGGCAAACAATTATCCCTTTCATTCAATTTACTAACTGGCTAGGAGGATAACGATTTTACTATGTGGCAGAAGACTACTATGAGCGTGTGTACTGGTATCTTGTCATGTGTGCGCATATGGGATTCACTTTGTGTGATCTGTGGATTATTTTATCAGATCAGGATCCTTTTTTGTAAATTATGTGTATCGTAGTAGTAGTATAGGAATAATAATAATAACAATCTTTCTTTTTCAATACATCTGTGTTGGTGGTACACTCGCAGATAAAATGCCGATGTTCAACAAGATAGCTAAATGTGTTCATGATAAAAACTGCTGCGTTTTTATATATTTCTGGTTGGGAATGGTATTGTATTTATGCTATATATTTTATGCGTGTTGTTTGTGTGTCTGATGTGATATTTTTACAGATTTTCCTCCTAGTAGAGTATCGCTGTTTTTATAAAAGGAATGAATGAATGGATGTGGTGTTCAAAATGTGTGAAACTCAAGCATTTATGCTTGTTCTTTTTTTGTGAAGGTATTTCTTTTGACTGAAGCGAGCACTGAACAAGCAACAAAATAATAAAGTAGTACGGCACCGCCGCGGCGAAATAATAAATTGCTGGCTTGTGTGCTGACATGTTATGGTGTACACACACAGAGAGAGACAAGTACGGTGTACCGTGTACCGCTACTTTTTGGTCTGATCACTGTGTAATGAATAGTGTTTGTGTAATAACATCTCATCGTGATGCAGTTGTTGATCGTTGCAAAAACATACCACCCAGAAATAATAAAATATGCAGCGTGCTTATTATTATCATTAGCTGGGTACATAAAAGCTATTTGTAGATTTCTCCCCTTGATAAGCATAATGGCAATGCATAATGATACCGTTTCTTCTTTTGTGCTCTAATTTCCCTTGCAAATCTTGCAACGAGAATTAGGTATTTTTATTACGGAGAGATCTCACTCTGGTAATTCAAATTAAATTATGAAAAATTTGTAGAGCCGACCGTTTTGTAATTTGTAAAATGCATAGAGTATAACAAATTACTGAATTTGAGTAATTTATGGCTAACAAATCTGTAACAAATTTGTAAACGGCTTATCTGATAGAGTTGTGTGGATATGTGCGTTATCGCAAAAAATGGAGGGCAAACAATGTAGAGTGTTCTAATCTTTCTGGCTTTTCTTCACAAAGTTCTTGCCGCCTCCACAATTATCTAGTAGATTAGCTTGAAATTACTTTCTTAAGTCAATTTCCATTATTGTATGTCCGTTTAGGCAAAGAAAGTGTCAGTTTGGTAATATAGCAATAAACACTTTTGATTTTATTACATTTTTCATTAAATTTTTGAAACTTGAATTAAATGCTGTACTGCTTTAGTAGTTGCTATTAATTTCAAATCTTTTGTATAAAGTAGCACAATTTCATGACAAACTCTCTTTTAATTTTAAACCATGCTTTGCCCCTGTTGCATTCTCACTGCATATTCATGAACACTTGGAAAAACGCTTAAAAGAAGCAAGTGGGAGAGGGAGAGAAAAAATGCTGAAAAGCTATTATGACTTCCTTTACTGCATACAATTATCATTACAATTACCATAATTATAATTATTATGATAAACATCTCCCTGTCTCCTGTTTTTTAAATAGCTCTGCTCTGCCCTCGTCGTATGTCAAGAGTTTTGTTGGCATTCATGTTATCTGAAATAAACTAATACCACTCTTTTTTGCTCTTGTGAAAATGTTTGGATAAAATAAATAGTACACAAAATGCGTTGGATGACTCTAGCAAGTGTTTCGTCGTGTAACGCATTGATCAACAAAACTCTACTGCTGATATGCATCTTATTCGACTAAAATTTACTATTTTGCCAACTCAGCAAACCATGGCGTCTCGCTTCCCGTCATTTTTTATTCTCGCGCTTTTGTCTTTACTCTCCTTTCGTGTCGGCCGGATTTCAATGAAATGAGTAAAACTGCAAAAATATACCACACACACCTACCACCTATCTGTATATCCACACAAATGTTTTGCTGCTCAAGCATGCATTTAAAAAAGTGTTCCTCTTCTGTAAATAAAATACCACACACTTTCCCAATCCAATTGACATGTTTATCTCGTCTCACCCCTCTTTTTTGGCAAATTCAATTCACATCACATTAAAATCTAATATAAAACACATCGGCATGTGCTCCAACAGTCGTAAAATTTAAAAACAAGTTTATTTATATTTGTTTCTTCAGTTTACATGCAACCATTTTTATGTAGACCGCAGATAAAACAACGTACTTTATGGTTCGGGAAACGATTTTTTTCAGTAAACCAAAAAAATAACAATTTGCATAAGTATTTAAATTAAAAAATACTCCAATATAGATATTTCGTAAATCTGGGTTTAATTTATAAACTTGTCCTGATTCCTTACTTGTGGTTTTTTTTTGCAAAGGTAAATATTTTATATAATTTGAAGAATTTATTTCAAAGTACATAAGTAGGAGCTGTTTGTGACGAATGTAAGTCAAGGATTTGCAAAAACGAACACGTAGTACATGGAAAACTGACAAAAATTTTCTTGTATTATGCATGCATATTATGTGCACAGCATTATAAAAGAATTCATCTAAACTTTTTTTCTTCGTATTGATAAAAAAACTAGGTGGATGGATGAAGCGACTGATTTTTGTACATTTGAAGCTTGCTGACAAGCACAAGTGGTTTTACTTGCCAAATAAAATATTCTGTTGAAAAAAAGAGCTCAAAGTAGCAGCGGAGATATAAAAAAATAAGAAAAGTACACGTACGTGTAGATAAAAAATTGTTTGAGAAAACCTCGAGAATTTGTTCCTTGAGCATATACACACATGACAAGAATGGCATTTAGATAAGATATTCAAGTAGGTACAATAATAATATTCAGAATATAAAAAGGACAGAGAAAATTGTACTATTCTCTTTTGCATATCAGGTCAAATCCAAAAATGGATATTTGTGTAGTTACGAATAAAAATCAATATAAAAATGTCGGTCTCTTTCGATACCTGACATTGTGACAATATTAGCAAAAAGGGGTACATAAGCCAATTTATTACGGTTTGTGACAACGTGCACATATTGTTATACTAGCTTATCGAACATTAAAAATGTAGCGACTCAAGACGATGAGCAAACAGGAGTATAGGTATAATATGACTATGCAAAAATGAGCGGTTGATTTTTGCATTACTTATCGATAAAGCCTCATGATGGGAAAATATCAAGAAAACATTATCAATTTAAATGTAATCGAATACACCTCGCCATTTACTTACAAAGTAGGTTTCAATATAGCCTATTATTGGTGCTAAAATATTTACAAGAATATCAAATGGATGGATATGGCCCTGATGTTGTCAATAATACATGTAGCCAGTTGTATGTATGTAAAATAATAAGAGGTAGCATACCAAATTATGACTTCATAAATCCCATGTTTTATCATCATTATTATTATAACATTGGTTATTTTTTGCATTTGCGGTTTCATGTTAAAAATGCTTGACGTAACCAGAAAATGTCGTTTCCTGTTTACCTTATCGCATTATGGTTATATTCCAGTTTTCATCAACCATTCCTTTTGTGGTTGGCAATTCCAGAGCTGTTTTAAGAAAGCTCACAGGAAAATCAAAAAACCGTCCACCGGCAATGTGATATTTATTTATGCTTCACAGAAAATCTTTATCGGTGAAAAAAATGAATGGTTGGCAGCGTTAAAAGTTACTTTTGAATGAAAGACGTGCTTATTTTTAAAAACGCTTTGAAAAAGTACTACATTCAGAAAAATGTAATGTAACGCATCAAGTGTTTTGCTTGTAGGTGATGATGATGTTACATGGTTGGTACGTTTTACTTTTTATACTGTTTATTTTTGTTTGCCACGTCATCGGAGTATATATCTTTTCTCCCACATTATGATAATAAGACGCAGTCAAGTCTTGTGACAAAAAAGTCTTTGTTATATAGAAAAGTTAAAAGTGAAGTCATCATATCCGGTGTAGCTCTATAGCTCATCATCTTCGCCGTAGTCATCTTCATTTCATCGTTGAGAACAAAAGATTCCATTTTTTTGGCAGACTGAACAAAAAAATAGTTTCCTTCTCTTTTCCAGTTTTAAGGACATGCCATTCACTCAACAACATTGCCTCTTTTTTCCCTGCGTCATCATCATCTCTTCCATTAAATCTTGTTAGATTCATCGGATCGAAGGAAAGAAGTGAACAATTTCAGGGATCTTGAAAGAAAAAGAGCCAACAACCGCAACAAAATTCTTGTTCGGTTCACTTGATTTCTTCATCCGCTCGTTACGGTCTTCAGCCCCCAAAAAATATCGCAAGGAAAGAGACTAGACCACGAACAAAAATTATGATAGTCAGTCATAATAGATTTTGCTACTGTCATGCCACAACTACGCAGTTGATGCAAAATTCTTATTAAAACAAAATGGAAAGTCTTTGTCCTTTCATTCAAACGATTTTTTAACCCTTTCCTTAAGTGGAGGGAAAAATAGATTTTTTCATAGTCATTTTATTCACATTCCATGCGATAGAGTGACCACCAGCGAATTAAGTCATAATTATAATTTACACTATTCCTCTCTGATTGTTCAATCATTCCTTCCTATGACGTGTTTATTATAGGTATTAGTATGTCTGCATATATTGGAAGCTAAGTTAAAATAGCAAATGCATCATTTAAGCTATGTACCATTATGATTGATTATGCTGAGAAAGATTATGATATCTCATGCAGCACGGAGCACACATCATAAAATATGTACATACTTACATAAGACCATTAAAATAAGTAAACTGCCATTTCACTGACTTGCATTTACTTTCCTTGGCGTTATACATATTACATGGTAATATAAATGATATCTTCTTCATTCTTTATCGTTATGAGCTCCTCTTCTTCAATAAGCGACATGGAAGAGAGTCGTCAGTAGTCAGTCTGACAAGTCACGTCACACAGTCCCACAATCAGTCTCGCTGTTTTGATTAGGTGAATGAATGAATGTGTACTTAACCATAAAACNGTCAGTCTGACAAGTCACGTCACACAGTCCCACAATCAGTCTCGCTGTTTTGATTAGGTGAATGAATGAATGTGTACTTAACCATAAAACTTTTGTTGGTAAATTTTAATAATAATAATAATATATGCTCTTGAATGACCGTTTTATTTGAACTTTAAAAGGCTCGTCGTTGCCGGCTATTCACTTCTCTTGAAAGGCAAAAGCATTATCGGTAGTGGCAAGTAGCTTCCAGTGTCGTTGTTGTAGAGAGTGATCATGAACAAAAGTTTTTGAGAGTTGTTGTCTGTGTCGCACGCTGTATGGACAAGGAAATCCTTAGCGTCATCCAGAGACTCACGATTAATATTCAACGTAATTTCAGTCTTGTATATTTTGTATAGAGTCAATAGTAGAATGCTTGACTGTTTTAGTAGAGTTGGAGTTGTTCATGAGAGAATGACGACGGTGGCGATGATGATTCTTCTACATAACCATTGTTGTTGTTGACGCTGTTGACTGCTCACTCTTGTTCGTGTTTCACGTAATAATCTCCAGCAAGCACCCTGGGTCTAGTCTAACCATCATGTATACGCCTAAGAGAAATAGTAAATTGATTGTTGTAAATGTTTGAGTGTGTGGGGCATGGCAGATACTTTCCTCGCGAGTCAATTCATGGCCAGCCAAGTGTGAACAGCTTTGTGCGTTCGCTTCGTCAGCACATCAGCATCATCATCGTCATCATTAGACTATTTCACGAGCTATCAGGCATAACGACCAACAACAGCAGCAGTAACACTACCAACCAACATCATAAGAGAAGTAAAAGCAGCAGTGAATAATAATGGAGCTCTTTAATACTTTATATTTTATGCTTATATTTGTCGTAAACCTTTTCATGCAATATTGAATCATCATCATAATATCAACATAATCATTATTCCTACCGTCGTTTTATAAGGCAGATATATTCTCTGTCTGATTCTCAAGTATGGTACCAGCATTTATGTCCGCATTTTATTTAACAGCAAGTTTTCCCGTTGACACCGCCTTGTCAAGTGTATAGCAGAAGCAGCCTCTCCTTTTCTTCTTCGTCGTATTTGTCGTAAAAATTATTATCTGTAAACTCGTAAAACATGAAAAGCTCTCCTTGTTTGCTCTTGTGAAGATATGGAGAGAGGGAGAGAAAAGAAGGAATGACGACGAGGGAGTAAAATCAATTTATTTTGAAAAGGAGGCGAGACAGATAAGAAAAATATATTTCACAACAATATTTTTGTATGAAACCAACAAAATAAAAATTTGTCACGAAAAAGTGTCACCAACCTACGACGACGGCAATGTGCTTGCTGTAGTACGTACTTACATGGCGTGGCATGAATGACATCATCATCATCATCGCCATTGAAAAAACCGTAGTATACTCCACGCATAAAATGCACTTGAGTAGCACATGATGATGTCCAATTCACTCGGTTCATTCGATTTACCAAGGTCCTTAACCGAATAAATGAAAAAGTGGTGAAATACACTTGACAGGGTTTGAAAAGGGAAGTTATGGTTTGATTGATCAATGTGTTCGCTGAGCGGTTGTTGAGGATGTTTTCCTCCATTTTATTATGTATGCATGAAACTATTTAAATGTGGAATCGTAAACACATCCTTGTGAAAGTGAATTATTACATACGAAATGTGAATCGAATGAAAACGATGGCGGCGGTGGTGATGGTGTGGCGAATGTTGGTGAAATATAGATATTGAAGCTTGAATTTGTATGTATGTATGGTTCAGTAGTTAATAAGATAGAGAATTACGTTCAGCGAGAGCAAAAAATCTTTCCTCTTCGCTTCCAACTCTCTATTGGAAAAAATGGAAATTTTTTACTGGCTGATGTAAAGTGCCGCTGTTTGTTGCATGCTTCAACAAATGTGCAATTTTTAGTTGCAAACAAATCGACATTTGAGTTTCGTCAGTAGTAAAAGTTATGTATGACCTTATGATTTATTATTTCTGGTAATGTAAACAGCGTAGAATAGGCATATAAGATGAATATGAAAATATATTTCTGTCGATTATATAAGTACTTTAGAGCGGCATTTCTCCCACAAGAGGATTGAATAAGAGCGACGAAAGCTGTTGATGTGTAACGTGTTTGTTTGTATGTCTATTTTTTGAGTTCATTCAAGCAATATGTTACGATATTTTCTCCTTTTAAATTTGTAATGGAACCAGCTATCCACTCTGATATTCATCGAAACTGTCATTTTTCTTGACCCTTTCATAATAGATGGTTTGGTGTAATGTGAAATTTACTATCTATTTACTGTTAGCTGACGTATTTTAATACAACCTTGTCGGTAGGAACACCGCAATTTTTGAGAACAATAAAATCTCGTAGACATTTACTAAATTAAATTTTGCAACTTACAAAAATTCTCTTGCAAGTTCTATATGTGGCTACATTATCTCCGCTTTCTGTATGATTATAGATTGCCAGCCATAATATGATGATAATAAGATGCATCAAAAAAATTACAACGTACATAAACTCTTTCTCCGATTTTCAAATTATTATTTTTGGTAATACGTAATAAGTTTCTAATCCTTATAAAGTTGGCTTATAGGTGGTTAATAATTTCCATTTGAAATAGGACATAAACTGCTCAATTCACCATCTACCTCACAAGATGAATTGCTCAGGGTTATATAGTTGTATTCATCATTCCAATCATTGTAATCATTCTCCCGTTTTCATTAAAAACCAAAAGGTCCGTGCGTCCACGATTTCTTACAATAGTCATGCATCATGTACCAATGTTGAAAAGCACATTATCGTATTCTTCACACCAACACATTAATCACAGCAATTTCATAAAATCATAAAATAACGTAACGTGTCCATTATCAGTAATCAGCGATCACGCATTAAATCGTTTATTCTCAAAAAGAAAACTTTATAAAGAGACTCATTTGAGGTTTCCGGTCATGAGATTCTAGTTAAGACTTAAAAAGGTCAATCCTTTATGCTAAATTGTGTACATTCTACTAATTTTTATATGATAATCATGTAACTTATTTTCACATTGGGTAATTTGTCCTTATTAAAGGCTTGTAACCAGATTTACCACAAGGAATAAAAAGAGTATATAAACTCCAAACGACTTTTTAGGTACAAGAGACGATGACTACTCAAAATCACACAGGGAAAAAGAAATAAAAATGCATGGCAAGTCATCAGACTATTATTCTTTTAAAATCTTTTTCATTGTCACACGACCAGCAGAATCTTGCATGACATGATTCGCAACAAAAGGTTTTCCCAACCACTTATCACTTATAAGAGCACACACAAGAGACCGGATTTGGTCATGATTTTATTATTGATGCTGCTAAAATTGACGCTAATTTGATAAATTGTTCGGCTGCAATTACACTCTCAACATAAAACATAATTTACACCGCATTGATTACATACAGCACATTGCATAAAAAAGTTTCCCCGAGGACACAAACACTTGTTTTTCAAAATAATTTGTGTGAGATTTTCATGCGCAGAGCAGTGAACGCATAAGATTAAAGAGTAATTTAGCCTTGCTTTGCTTGTTAACCATGTTTTATTATCACTTACTATTAGCTATACACATTTTACATGTTCAAGTGTTTTAAAAATCGTCGTGGTTGTTGCAAATAATAATGGCGGTGATAGAGAGGATAGATGTTTCTGTGATGATTATGCTCAACAAAAGCTTTGTTTAGCAGGTATATAATATACCTAGCCCTGTTTGTTGGGAAAAAAGTGTTGCGCAGAATTCTCTAGCATATTGCTGCATTTTATAAGAACCACTTTTGCGTGGCTTGCCGCCCATGGACGTGAGAGGATAACCACATCAAATATAATAGTCACAAACCACGAGTTTCCGGCGGAGAGTGTTATGTTATTTTTTATTTCCCTGTTGTTATACTCCTCTCATTCCCTCTTGCTTTGTGACTGTGTGGAGAAATCTGTTTTTATGTTCATGTTCTTAGTTTTCTCATTTCGTTTTGATGATCATGTTGACTGATTCAGTCAAAAGCTTCACCTCACAACAGCCAACCGCCGTGACCACTGCTACTACACCACCACTACTCATACCAACGTTGATGGAAAGCCACTTGAAACCTAAAAACTCATGAGCTGTAGAACATGTATACCTTGATTATTATTATTTCTTTACGATGAGAGAATATCCCAGCAACTTAATCATCATGCCTTCCATTGCAATCTGCAACAATAACCGAATATTACTAACTCTAGAAAAAATCAGCTTTTTTATGTGGCCAAACGTTAGTTATATTGTAAGTTGTAAAATATGCGGTGTTTAAGTAATATTTGGTTGGTTGTTTACCTTACAAATCTATAAAACCTTGGTAGGTATTATTATAGTAGCTCATAAAGTTAAATGCTCCTGTGAAATGTATGTAATCATCATGATAAGTAGTAGGAGTAGCAGTAGAAACACAGTGGTGATGGAATCGGGTTACATCTACTTTGTGAAACCACATTTTGAGTCCTTGTCAAGCAAAATTGCCAATGCAATCGTCATTCACGTTAATCCCCCCGGTATTACAGCCATCCAACCATACATACACAGTGGAAACACAGTGGTGATGGAATCGGGTTACATCTACTTTGTGAAACCACATTTTGAGTCCTTGTCAAGCAAAATTGCCAATGCAATCCTCATTCACGTTAATCCCCCCGGTATTAGAGCCATCCAACCATACATACATCTTTTAGTCATTGAATTATTATTACAGTTTTTGGTTTGCCTTTCTACACTCCTGCTTCTTCTACTTCTCTATGTACGAAAACATGACTTTAGTCTGTAGTTTACTAGATTCAATAATATTTCTGCACACACAGTAGTAGTGCTCAAATTATATGTGGGCATGTTGAAATAACCCTTTTGCATGTTGGTGGGTTTTAGGTTTTGGTGTGTTGTGGTGACTAGTTTTGGGTTTTCTAGGATTTACAGTGGTATTATACCTTCACATACGCTCATTTTACAGCCAAATAGAACTTTTGCACTCATCTTATTTACTTTCCTTTCATGAAAGCATAGTCTATACTTTGTTCTTATTTCTTGCATGCAAACATCGTGCAAGTGTGATTAGGCATTCATTTCATGTGTATGGCATTAGTCAGTAATTTCTGCATAAATGTGTTCTATGGCATGGCTGAATTCCTACGAATCAACCACAAAGTTGCATATTATTAGAGCTTTTACTGTGACTATTCCATGTGCATAGGCAATTTCCCTCATTATTATTATTACTATTATCATCGGTTGTGGGTTTGGGTTTTCCACTAGTTGTAGAAGCAGCAGGCAAATAACTTCCATCATCATAAACGTAAACAGCATCACATCATCATCTATATGCACTTGTGTAAGTATATACTATCAAATGGGTTTATACGACATCACCACTTATTACTCGATTTTATGACGGTTTTATTGTTGATAAACGCTCAAGCTGCTTACCTCTAATTAGGCAATTCAGCAGTGTTCCTACTATTTGTATTGGCAATTAGATTTGGATTTAATCTCGTATACATATTGTAAACAGTGGGCTATAAAACGTCGTTTATTAATGGTTTTTGGAAATAACAGCGATTATATCGACTTAACTCACATAATACTTTATAGAGCACTTTTCCTCATTTTTAAGTATTTTACTATTTACAGTATAACTTGAGTTTGTCGTGGAATTCCTTGGTTGTTGAAGTAATGAAAGAGGATGTTAGTTATTTGCAATATACTTACCCAAATAAAACTGTCACGCATGCATGTAACGGTAATAATAATTTGCCAACTTTGCTTCAATTATAATGGTGCTATCGTCTGTCATTACAAGCTTCTTAACATAGTAGTTAAGTTTATGTGCAAATTTGTGACAGTAATAATAACATCAGTTGCAAATTGCAAACTTTTTTGCAAGGGTGTAAGACACGCCTATTTTTAAATTACAAAAAATTACAACACAATTGCCCAAATTGGTATGTATACAAAAATACAATGAAACCACAAAAAAATGTGTAGACACATGAACCGCATCTACAACAGCAGCTCACCCACTCGCTTTTTTTCGTAGACATCCCATCCATCAACTCAATTATTATTATTCCCTTTCATTTAGCGAGGAATAATTGGGACGTGTAAAGTTGCAAAAATACATAAATTCTAAGCCCCACAGCACGATGAAAACCCAATCATTGTCGCGCGCTGCACTTTATTTTTTGCGACAACAAATCTTCTTTATAATATTTTTCCTTTAAAAATAAAATTACTGCAGTCTGTGTGCTGCTAACATTGCCATTGTTATACATTTTTTCACGCTGGCTGACTGGACTACTGCGTCGTAGTCAGTAGCATCAGCAGTAATCTCTGTTGTCTTTGTCGATATCTATTGTGCTTATCCTTTCCTTTTCTTTGCGAT
>JAHZMV010000618.1:0-22304 GCA_027743765.1 Coecobrya sp. COE2
ATGTAAAAAGTAGAAAACAACTAGTTATGCCCCCTGTTTGGTCAAAATTAAAATGAATGCATAATATATATTTGTAACACTAGATTGAACCTATTGAAATCAATGGGTCCTAGAATATTTTAAAAATATTATCGCATTTTCTGACTTGAGTAATATTTATATATATATATGTTTCGTTAGTAGTAAGGCGTGTTATATAGAACGCAAAAAGAAATGAAAATACACGCTGTGTTCAGTTTTTTCTCCCAATTTCGACAATATGTGTAATTTGGTTGGTTAGCGAAGTAAAATCGGAAGGATCCAAACTGTTTGCTTTATATAAAATGTGAAATACATACGTAGCTTATGTTTGACTTATTGCTTCAGCCGTCTGACGTTATCGTTCATAAAATTTTATTGCTGGCTAATGTATGATTATATATAACCAGTGATTCATGACGAAATTAAACCTGGTGTTTTAAAAATACTCAATCTATTTTATCCATACCATTGCTGAAGCTGAGTCATCGCGCAATATCTTTTATCAATTATTATAGGAGAGTTATTTTGTTTACCCATAATTTCTGATACTTATTTTGAGTTGTATTAGCGTAAACAGTTACTACAATATTTTATTTATTTGCCGACACAAATTAGCAAATCGAAGGAATTTCCGCATATTTAAACAACTAATCAAACACGCATAATTTAATAATCATTTCCAGTGAAAGGGTGAATCAACTTTTTTTGCGCTTTAGAATCTAGTAAATAGTATTCTAGCCACAAGGTAGTTTTGTAATTTTCTTTTATTGTTGTTCACTTGTAAGTTACAAGTTGTAACTGTTACATGTTGAAAGTTGTACATAAACGATAGCTGACATATTGTAAAAATGCTCAAAGCTTACTAGCATTTGATATACATATACTAATGCTAGTTCATTTTACTGAATTCAGTCCAATTTTCAATAGTATTTGTCAGATTTAATATGATAAAATTTGAAAGCAAATTTACATTCAAAATCAGAACAAAAACTGGACAAAACATATTTTCATTTTTATCTACGGAATAATATGCATTTGTATTTGACACAGATCCCTGAGCATCTGTGACACTGCATTTATCCCCGTTTGATAAACTTCCGTCAGCATATTATGTAAAGGTGAATTTGGATAACCAGGAAAAATCCAATCATCAAAAGTGGGCGTATGTATCTCCATTTTGGTATTTTGTACTAATTCAAAAGGGAAAATATGTCAAAGTATTTAAAATTTAAACATTTACAGTATGATCGTATGATCAACTGGATTCCGAAAAAATACTTTCAAAGTATCCCAGATCTGAAATTGTGTACTAGCTACATATTGCCACATCCATAAAGTGTAGATAATATATAACATGAGTGTCATTAAATGACACTACAGTGTAATTATTGCGAACAACAAATTTATTACGTACTTATCATAATTTATTCATATAAGTAAACCCATCGTAAACAAACCTCTCTTTTGTAGCTAATCAATCAATCAAATGACAATGAGTTGGTTTGCCAATTTTATTTTTTTGGGTTTATAGGAAATTGCATATAAACAAAAAATATTTTCCTTATGACTCACTACTCATTTCCGAGAAAACTAATTTCTATCCCTAATCCCTAAACTTTGAATTAGTTTTTCATTTATCAAGAAAATATGGGTATAGATGAGCTGGTAAGATGTAATCTGAGAAACATTATGTGTAAGATGTAAGTTAAAGAGTGATGAGGAAAAGGAGAGATGAATGGGAAGTGGGAAGTAAAAGATTACCATGTTTCTCAAATAACATGAAACGAAACGATGACTTTGTTCACGCTTATCACTACATGTATGAAGTATATAACTGAAAATGATACATCTTTATTTTGTTTTAAATTTTATTAAGCGGTTCACCATTAGACAGCAAAGATACAAACAATTTAATTAGCCTTTTAATAAATCAGCGAAAGCATTTATTTGTTTATGAAGTGAAATGATCTGATCAACATCCAAGAATTAAATCATACTGGAACGAAGAGTATTCTGTAAATATCGATTTTTATTAAAAATCGCTAAATTATTCGGGTATCCAAAAATTGTTAATAATTGATTGCTGTCTTTTTGGGACCGTAATTATCTAAATCACAAGAGAATCAACTTTCGAATCTAATGATTTTGCATACTTGTAATCCAAATTGAGCTGTTTGTGTACCATGTTTTGATATGGCAAACTTTGGTGTAAGAAACGACTAGTTGATCTTGAGCTGCAACGAGACACACCACACCAAAATATGAGAATAACATCATTTCATTGGTCCTTTATGCATCATTCGATGGTGTGTCAGTGTGGCCATAGTCCAAAATCAATAATTACAGTGCAAAACACGTTAAGACGGTGGGCTGTCAAAATTAATTGTGCAATTTCTTCCTCTTCCAGTTTTTAGTCTGAACTGGAAATGAATGGCAATTAAAAATCATGTGCGCCTCTCTATTCTATTCCTCTCTCTACATAAAGACCAATACGGCGACATAATGAATGACGGTTTCACGCAAAAATTCCATTTTATCTAACGAATGTATTATAAACAAATAAAATATCATCAAGGGGTTCCATCCAGGAAATGGAAAACACACGTGGGATGGAAATATTTATTAAAATGGGGTATTTGCTTTCTATTTCTGATGTACTAAAAAGGTTGTCAAGAAGTGACCTTTTCGTACTTCTGCAAATTTTTGTTCGTGTTTATGAATCAATTTCAGGGAAAGATTATAAGAGAAATTATTATATTGTAAAAGTGGATGTACACAAATGCAAATATTAAAGAGCGTTTTATCATATGCTTCGATTTTACAGCAATTTTTTTTATTTCCCCTTCCTATAAATTGAAACTATTCGATTTTAACATGTCAAAGTTGGGTGGATGTTAGTAACATCATGTTACCACTTCTGAGAGAGACGATGGAGGAAAGAATTTGGAACTATTATGCTCATGCTCACTGCCACACGCTGAGGGAAAACAATTGCAGATTATTAGAAGACCTATGTGTTCGTTTTTCTATTACCTATGTGTACAGAGAATGCTGCATGGTTTTAATTTAAGTAGTACTATACATACATACGTAACTTAAAAATTTCTTGATATTATGTATATTATAATAGTTTGTACTGTAAATAAATTTCCAGTATATTGTGATTTGTTGAATATGATCCCTGTAAAGATTAGATTTTCCATTGTGCATAGCTGAAAGGAGACCATAAATGCGGCACCAACAAAAGCACAAAAAATGAAAATAGAACGCTGCCTAAAAGCTTCATTTACAGAAGAATATTCTTACTTATTATTAATTTTTTAGGATGTATTGAGTGGGGATTTTTGAGGTATTTATCCTTAAGCTTCCTACAAAAATATGATACTTAAACAGGACGGTATACTTATCTCTAACTATTGTTACAGGACCATGAGTCATGAGTTTCTTCACTTACTAGTAGCATGTCATGAATAACAATTAGTACTGAACGTGAAGCATACAGCAATGGTAACACATTCGCTCCCTCTCAAATTACTACCGCAAAATATAAGGTTTTAACAATGAAAGTCAACATAACGATTTTTTTCAACCGTCTAATAGAGTAAATACAACAGTGAAAAGGAATTGCTTTCTGTGATCAATTCCATTCCAGGAAAGACAAATATTTGCACACATACCTACATACACCGAATATATTTTCGGATATTTTCCTGCTTACATAAGAAGAGAAAATTCGCTTCATAATTTTAATTATAATTCCCACAAGCCAATCACTCAAATGAATAGAAAAACAATAACCACGCGTCCTACAAGTTCAGGGTCGAACCTAACTCTGAATCGTAATCGATCCAAATCGCACACCGTATTGAACACACCGGAAGTGCAACCTTCGTCATCGAAGACTAAGTCAACGCAAACGAATTTGCTGCAATCGTTATGTCACTTCCTCACTGACAATGCTGAAGAAATCGGGTTGGCGGTCAATCGACAGTGGCGAATCCAAGACTTTGATTCTCTTGCTTCAGAAGAGATCCTAAAGATTATCGTTTCTCTTCTGATAAACGTGAATATGCAGAATCAAAAGGTAAGCTCCAGTTCATACAGAAGTAATAAATATACTTGACTAGCTTGATGCTTTGAAATCACTTTTAATATATGATTAAATATAAGATCGGCCGTTTTAGAAGTTTTATAAGATAGATTAAGTGAATAACAATATAAACACATCCATCATTATTGTTACAATTCTCAGATCAACAACATAAAACAGCTTCCAGGCTTGGGTGTGCTATACGATGCTGGAATGGATGAAATATACCATAAAGTCAAAGCCATTTTTCCGACGGATGATGAATTATTTCATTACTCTGTGCTTCTTGTCCCTACAAGTAGTGAGTGTAATATAATATGCAAAATCATAAAACTTCGCAATTTGTATGTATTTATAATGTGCAAATTAATAGCGACAATAGTAAGTAAGCTTGCACTCGACTTAATTAAAAATGTCTAATCTGCAGATCCGAAACGGACGAAAGCAGTGCTTGCATACATAGTACAGTTCAGTTTATTTGCTGAAGACCTGTGGGATAAGCACTTGCTACCGTGCTACAATGAAATAATGGAAGAAAGAGAAGAGAAAGAAAATATCCGTAAGGAAATTGGTGAACTGCAAGACGAAATCTGTAATTTTATACAAACGAAAGAAACTAGTCAAGCCAAAATGACAGTGGTATGTCCGTTAAAATTAAGAGCAATGTGCACAAAGTCAAATTATCCGTTAAAGAAGTATGAAATGGTTGAAAAAATTATAAGAATACATACAATGAATATTATTACAGATAAAAAATGAGTTGACTACAGCACAGGGGCTCACTGCAAAATTTAAAACAGACTTGGCCAGAAAGGAGAAAGAACTTTGTGAAGCAAAATTCATCTATGAGGGGCACCAACAACATGTGGCTGAGCTGAATGATAAGCTGGAGAAGCTAACTGCAGATATTTCCCATTTAGAAAGCAATATCGTCGATAATCCGAAGGCCATTGTGGGGTACCTTCAGAATTTACGTAAACAGGTAGTTTATCAAATCCTACATACACGTATTCCATTACATGAAACATTACTTAAATGTACCATAATAATATTTAGTTTTAATTCTCTTTGTTCTCGACAGTGTGAGGCTGAAAATAAGAGAAGGGAGGAGTATCAACCAAGAGTCCAACAAATTATTGATGATACCAATGATATGAAACGAATTTGTGGCGATATCAAGTCCATTTTGGCAGCTTTTAAGGAAGCTGTTACCTCCCTTGAAAACTTGAGGTAACAACGAGTTATACTAGGTTATCCATGTAATTAAAAACTTTACCGATGTAAATTTTAATGTTTGTATAACGTTTATTAATTTAGAGATAACCTGCCTTCTCTAACAAACTCGGACGTGGGAGCTAACTACCAGCAGAAAAAAATATATGAGATGAAGGCAACAATTAACCAATTGAGAGAAAAACACACACGGAAACTTGGAGAAATTCAAGAACTCCAAATACGCCAGAAGGAAGAATTAGACGAGATTCGCTATGAAATAGAAAAGGCTGAAAAGTAAAGAAAATAATTATTGTTGCTTCTACGTTTCCTTCCTGTTAAGCCTAATATGTGTTCATAAATGCTCACTTTACTTTCATTTTAGAGAAATTCCACAGGTGATAAACTCCATTTCTGTGATAGAAGAGGAAAATTTTGAGGTTAGTGAATTAACGTGTAGGATGTTGACGGAATCCGAGGATTTGAAACGGAATATTGCTATGCATAACCGCTTTCTAGAAGTAGTACTACCAAAGAAATATAAGGAAATGGTAAGCAATTCGATAATAGTGAAAGTAATCGTTTGGGGGTGCATGATGAAATATATTTTACCCGCTGTGAGCAAATATAATTTACATTCAACAGTTACAGCACAACCTAAAACTTTTGTTCTTTTTATACATTATGTTTAGGAAAGGGATGTTGAAGAATTTGTTAAGAAAATCAACGACAAATTCAGTTACTATCCGTATCACTAAAGTTTATAACGTGATGAAAGTCATTAGGTCTAGTCTGGACCCAGCAGTTAAGAAAAAAAAACTTTCATCCATTCAATTTATTAGTATTGCGATGCTTTTTAAATAATCAAACTTTAATTTAACTAATTTTTATTAATTTTAAGCGGAGTGAAATGAATTATATATTCGAAAATTATAACTCCTAAGAACGCCTAGTCAGTCAATTTGTAAATGAAACTCCGTGTTCTTTTTACTAATCAAATTAATTGTGCCTACCCATAATTAATGGAAGGCATTGATTTTCAGTAGTGATTTTATGTATGGACTTGTAAAATTTGTGTCGGACATACTATATTTTCATATATAATATTTCAATAATTAATATGTTTTCACAATATTTCATTTCAACTGTAGTACAAAACGCGACAGCAGTTATGAATTTATTTATTCTTTTGATTCCACAGCTATGTATTTGCGTAATAAAGAATATACGTATGTATTATCCTTCCTCAAACTTATTTGCAATTTTATTTAATTTTATTGTATGAATATTTCAATAAACATGACACACAAACACAAATTCACGATAAATCATGAATGATTCAGGAAAACTAAGCCTTCCCTTCAAATCTCTTGGTTGCAAATGGACTTGGTTAAAAAGCTAACCGATCTGTTACATCATAAAAAATAAAAATATGTTTAATCTCATTTATTCTTGTGAAACAATATCGTCAACGATTATTAAATAATTTCAAGGAGGAAACGGCAATTATTGATACTTACCCTTTTGTAAATCCTTGTTGCGGTAACATCTTTGGTGGTAAAGGTAGCCTGTAATATGTAAGTGCAGATTGTGCAGAAATTAAAGGCAGCAATATTGCCACAATTAAGGTGGATAACAAAATCAGAACATGTACATGTACATGTTGTAGGTTACCTTCATCTCCTCATCTGAAAATTCTCGCACAGTGACAGATTCATCAGGATCAATCCTTTGAGTTTGGATAAGTTTACTCCCTTCTTGGACTATGGTTGTCTAACAAGTTTTAAATTTTCTTTCAGATTTTCAGTTTTTCGTATAGCTAATTAGAGTCTGAATTATTCGTTAGCCTAACCCACTCTGCTTAAAGCATTTTAGTTACCTTGCATTGGCGTCCATCTGCAGTCACTTCATCAAATTGTTCCCCCAGTTTAAAAGTAATGGTCGTGTTTTTGAATATTGACAAAGTTTTCAAAGTGTACGCTCCACCGTCCTCACTTATTTCTATTGTTGGTTTTGCAGCGGCTGCGGCAGCTCGCTTGGCAATGTTGACACCTTAAACAACGGGCAGAAACAACGGTTTCAGTTCAACACACAACAATAAAATCAACATATCACTTTGCCCCAAAAAGTAAAAAAAAATATTTTATTTTTCCAATAGATAACCTGCAGCTTTCAAATATTCGTCAAAATTTTCTGACTTGACCATTTCGAACTTTCCAGTGATAGACATGATGCCTGATTTTAAAGGTAGAAAGTCACCAATATTCTCGATAACGATTTACAGTTTAAATCTCTTATTTTCACAACTCCGTCACACACAAGTGGTTAACATCAAATGGAGGATGTATGAAGGGTGTGGGACGAGATCATCATACGTGTCTCCATGTATGAATACATAATAATGGGGTAATCTATTGTGCAATACCAAACACCAATCATAATAAACATGAAAAAATAGCATAAAATCTCACGACGCATCATAATACTAGTACCAGTTAAATTAATTTCTACATACATCTATATCGCTTTTTTGTCATCCTGTTTGACTGAGCTGGAAAGACAAGTGTTTAATGACGCAGTACAGTGTGAATTTTATTGTGGCAGATGTATATTTCCATTTCCACTGGCTCAAAATATTATATTTTTATTATTATACAACTTGCAGACAGCGACACCAGAAGTTTGGTTCTCCGTTACTCTCCCCTGGCGTCTAGAGCATTACGCATAGATCAGATCACAAACTACAGACGAGCCCTAAACAAGCCATCATTACGTTCATAAAAAGGATCTGTTGAGTTGACCAATTGCCCACCATCAAGGAAATGCTCACATTTCCAGTTTCCTCCTTTGACATAATTTTGAATTAAAGTATCCATTTAGAGTTGGGGTGGGTTTTAAGTGGTCTTTTATTAGGCAGTGAATACATAATACCTTCTTTTTGATCATTTTAACTTATTAACACCAATTTAAACTGTGGTGGACTTTAATTGAGAGCATTACAGATTGCCTATTCTCTGTTCTCTATTTACTAACGGATAGGACACAGAAAACTTCCAGGCAAACAGGCATTCCACCACTTTCCCTATAAATCCTAAAACTAATAGGTCTTCCTATTAGTACACAAAGCCGTATTCAAGTTGAATTTAATTGAATTCTTTACTACTCCGTTCTATATACCTATATAAATGCATTTACTGGAAATGTGGTTATAGAAAGAGCTGAGCAGATAAAATCACTCTGGAAGTTATAAGGAGTAAATACAATGTCGGCAAAGCCTGTACAATCAAAATATCATTTACCACACACCCCCTTTTGTGCTAAAGAATATTGCTTTTGAGCCAATTTATTTCTCATTTAGTGTTCTTAATAGGTGCATAATAAACGTAATATAATGCAGCACAAAAATTTGTAGCCCAAAAAATCTGTAGCCCTGAATTCGTTAACATAATATTACTTTTTATGGGAACTGTGAAAACCTGAGTTTTTCATTTTACAAACCTATAAGTTTATACTCTCTATTTTAAAATAACTGAAGCAGGTCTGGCTTGATGGATGGACTGCCAAATTTTCAGATATTTTGATGGACCCTGGCTCGTTGTTGGTAGACAATGACATTTTGATTTACTTCCCATAAAAACTGAATACATATACACAAGATTAAATATTTAACCACATCCAGCTACAAAAATTGTGCAATCTCTTCAAGTGATCAACTTAAAGTAATTTTCATCGCATTTACAAATAATATACAAAGATCGTGTTTGATCGATTTGACCAATATTTATGAATTCTAACCAATGAGGTTTTATGTATGTATGTATGAATTCTAACATTAAATGCCCTAGGAAATTCGTAAGCGTAACAACATTTAGTATTACTTTATAGTAAGCTCTTTAGTATAATGTTGGCTTCCACGGGATTGTATGAGTTTACCCCAAATAGCGGTAGCTCGACTAACAAAGTAGCTTGTAAGTGATTCAAATTTCCATATTATATGTCAGTGTCGTTGGCTTGAGTAAATGCAATCAACAAAGCTAAATACAACTACAAAATAGCACGTCTGCTAGAACCAAAATAGTCATTCTTCATTGAAAAGATAATTATATTCTGCTGTGAAAACTCAATAACACCAATTAATAGAAGTGCTTATGTAACACCGGTTATGCTTAATAAAAATAGTTCCAGCATTCCTATTATATAATATTATGATATGACATAAATGATCACTTGATCATCCAATGCACATTTTGATCTAAACCCAATAAATATTTACCAACCAATTATTAAAGAAAGTTATTTGGTACTGAATGAAACTGATATTTTGGGTGTTAAGCGCATTGGAGATATTCATAAAATTTCTTTCAACTTTCAAATAGCATCGTGTCTTCATGCAACCAACGACACCTACTAAAAGTATACTTCTACAGAAAATGTTTGTGTAATTGAAGAGATGAGTAGAAAGTAATGTTCTAGACTGGATACAGATTGCGCTGTTGTATGTAATATATTTTCAACGTCTGTCTGTGTGCTATGTACATGTAAAACAGAAAAATTCTCTCGGATTCTCAGCTCCTGTAAATCAAATCTTGTTTTCCATTTAAACATATTTGTTATTGTTACATCTAGGCATACCTTGAGATTCGTACATTTTTTAGTAATTTGTGCAATCGTAATGATTTTCTCTGGATTATTGGGAAGCAAACATATTTCTACTACTATTTCTATTGGGAAGTAATAATAAAGTTTATGCATTATTATTTAGCTTTGTATGAACTGGAACAATGCAACGATGAGATTGAGATTGGGTAAAACCAATTAAAAGGGAAACAGAATTGGCATAGAATTAAAGGGCATTTATTTACATATTTTCCTGTGAACGATTATTATCAATACAGTGTATATTAATACACTAGTGTTATGATTCTTAATTGTTCACGAGAACTTTTCACTGCCGTATTTTCAAACGATTTAAATCTTTCTACCGCTTTTTATCAGGAAGAACAAATACCGAAATGGAATTTTTTAAAAATATTTATATACATAACATTACCTTGTACCACAATGAATCGAAAATGTATGTACCCGCTACTACATATAAATGCTATGGTATGCGTCCGACGTGTCACGTCTTTCCTTGATGAAAGTGTGCTCATATTTTACTACCTGTGTTCAAAAAAGCATGGCCTACTTTCCAGTTAAAAATCCTTGAAATTCGAATCTAAATAAGTTACCACCCACCCGTCATTACGGTTTACGTTATTTATATGCTCTAATTTATTTTGGTATTTTACCGATATACTACACAAGACAACATCCATAAATTTTGCATTTATTTTACGGTTCTTTTCCACAAATCGCTTATTTGTCATATTTATTTCATTTTATTGGGTCAAATACCCGCTTAAAGAAAGTAGCGTTAACCTTGGGTATTCATGAAAGGAACATTCTAACGTTACTATACCTCATATTTTGAATGATACTACATCAAGTGTTAAAGAAAACTAATGAGTTCACCCAATTTCCCTCTCAAAACTGTTGTAAAAATTATGGCACGATGAAGCCATATAATAAGAACAGGATAGCAACCAGAAAACGTTAAAATACACAATAATTACCAACAACAAATGTGGACAAAATAGAACCTATTCACAGAAAGAACTGTCATCATATAATAACGGAGAAAGATCATCTTATAATGCGATAATATGTATTAGAGTGCTTATTTGGTGCATATATACATACTTATTTTGTATATAAGCACCCACACCATCAAAGCACTGCATGTGATAAATATGGATACTGGACTTGTGTTTGACTAGTCAATTTTCTCAAGCTGAAAATCTTTTCCCAGTTGATGAATAAGTGCAATAAAAATGGTAATATTATAATCGTGCCCCACTTACACAATAATATCGATATAGTAAGATCACTTCAAGGGTCATTTTTCGTTAACAAGAAAGGTCTTTGTGTAAAAGTTGAGCTTACGTTAGAGGTGGAAGATTAGATCAATGCATGCATTTTTGTTGGCATGTATGCATTTCGCCTTTCCAAGTGTAGGCCTCCAAAACGCATTTTATAATAGGAATATCTATCTAGCAAGTGCCAAGGTCCAGCCTAGTACACTTTTGTAACAATTGCTGATCAGTTTTGGTTGTAAAAATTGATTGGGTCAATAGTCAATAGTAAGTTCAAGTGCATTATTTTGGTGTGCATGCACCAAGAGAAGCATTTTCTATGATATAACGCAATCTACGCCAAACCTACTCCCGTTTATTGTAATCACCCACACTAGTCTAAAAATATATACTTTACTGTGCCCTGTAAATAACTATAAAATAAAAAAGGTCGTTTACAGCGATAACGTTCTAAGATTTGTCATTTAGCTGTAAAGTGGCCAAAAGATAAATACAATGAGGAAAATCTACTTGCCACCCAATCTTTCTTTATCACTGGAGAGTTTCAGTTTAGCACGACCTTCATACATGCAGCCACGTTATAGATTGTATAGATTTGTTATTTAGCTGAATAGTTTATTGACAATAACTAACCCCAAACCAACCATGCTTACTGTCCTGTAAAAATGTTCAACTTGAAAAGTTTAATTAAAATGCCACCGAGAGTGGGGGGTATTACAAATGTATCATTCATGTATGTTACGGGAGAAGATTTACTTGCAACTTTTACAGCTATCGGCATATATGCAGGATATTGCACTGGTATTTGAAACGTATAAAGAATTTTCGTTGACTTTTTTTGTTTATGTATACTCAACGATGTCTACATCAAATGCAATTGGACATGGTAATCGTTTTTTGAAAATGTTGCTCGCTGAAGAAAGGAAGACGAGGAATACAATGTCCCAAGACATACTTCTGAATCTGAGATGCTTTTGTACTACCATGAAGATGTAATAATATGGCTCACGTCTAGGTGTTACCTCACACCTTAGCAAAGCTCAACATAAACAATAGATACGGCATGCTGAGTGAGGTCCCTTTAGAATTCAGGGTACCACAGTGGGCAGCACAGGTTCTATATGAACAATATGGTGTATAAAACAACAGCACAAAGACATCTCAAAAATCTCAATATTTTGGTTTGGTGTCGCAGCGCGTGTGTCCTTTGGCAGCATCAAGTGGGCCACCCAATGCACCAAGCGAGCACCATAAACTAAACTAACAATAAGCCAGCAAAAAATCTCCTTTTACCTCAAAGGGAGATGTCACACAGCTTTTGTTTATGTAACTTGTGACATGTATTACACTGGTCTATTGTGCCATACCACCCCACAAGATCCACCTACAACAGGTAAAAATTGTTCGTTAGTACAGATCAATCACGGAGGTGAAGTGATATTGATTGGGTGCGCCTGTAAAACTGACTACAGTAGCAAAGTAAGTCCTTTTCCAGAAAGATTTCAATCTTATTCAAGAATTTTTTCAAAGGAAGTCGTTGGAGATTTTCTCCGGGGGCATTGGCTGTGGTGACGGAAGGAACAACCTCACGCAGTAAATCCTTTATTTTGTTGCGGACAATGTTACGCATACGTATGAAGATTTATTTGCTTCTTCCTATTTTTGTTATGGCTTAAGGCAAGAATAATGAAACTAATATAGAGATGTGTACCTTTTTTAGACGCCGGTTGTTGTACCACTCGGTGTCAACTGTTTAAAATTAAAATGGTGATTGATGATGGCCGGTGTCGGTGTTACAAAAATTAATGCAAACATGGGAGGTAACAGGGTGATTTTTTGTCGCCCTCCAAATAGGATACATATAAATAACCTAAGATAGTTCACTTCTAACCTGTGATGGCGGCATGAGAAATGAATACATCAAAGATAATCAGGTAAAACCTGCAAAATTGTAGATCCATGGGGTAAAACGCATAGAATACAAGAATGTCAGTACCTACTCAATACAATAGCTGTTTTGAGTATAGGCACTGTGTATGTATAGGGATAAAGGAAAGAGAATTTAAGTGCTGTAAATGCAAGTTGCATAATAAACTGAATACAGGTTAATTTTTTAATGCAAATAATATATGGGTAATTATATGATTAATTGCTTAAAAAAATTTGACTGGCTAAATTAGCGATATACATTGATAGGGGTAGTATTGATACATTNAAAAAAAATTGACTGGCTAAATTAGCGATATACATTGATAGGGGTAGTATTGATACATTACTTTTTATCCGAAATTACCGAAATCGGAATCCAATTGAATTTATGAAAAGTATGCGCAAGCTTTATGGAAGCTGTACCACTTTAATTTCTTGCCTACTGTGTGTGATCTTTCTATCGCCACATTTTGGGATGATCTTGTCTTGTCGGATGTCAGAGATGATATTTGTGTTAGCTTTATTGGTGTTCTCGGTTTATTGCGTGAGTTTCTATTGAACCACCAACGGAGATGTTGGGACAAGCATAGCCTCAGATAAAGTCACTTTGTGGGTGTCATTCTGGGTCCTGGATTACTTTATTGGGAGCTTCAGTTTTTTTGTCTTTGTTTAAAATGTTCACTTGTTGTTCGTTGGCGTTGCGTTGAAGACTCTATTGAGATACGTAGAAGATAGGTGACATTGGATTGGTATGGTTTAAACTATAGCTGTCTATTTTTATGGGTTATCATTGGAAAGAACAAATGAAAATGTACTATTTAATGTGTCTGCCTAGTCATAAGGAATATAATTCATTCATTAGAATTTCATTTCAACTATTACATATTAGAAACAATAAATTTGATGATTCTTGTGCCAGCACTAATAAAATAATAAAAAAGGTGATGTTCATCGGAAATATTACCCATCAAGCATTATAATTCGCATCGTCCCAAAATGAAGATATCTTTGTCCTTGGTTGTTTGTAACGTTGTGGCTTGGACTAATTAACAGCCCACATACAACAATTTATGTTCTTGTGTTCTGCTCACATCTATTAGAAAATTGTTACTTATACTTCTTGCTGCATTAATAACGTAGTGTATTTGCACGTCAAGATGAATAGCAGTACCAAAGTGACTGGTAATTTTTGATGTTCCGCAGGGGTGGAGTAGGTATTTAATACATGCGTAGCAAGCAGCATGCGTAGTCCATTGTTCTTGCTCAGACTTGTTTCAGACTGATAGATTAAAAATTACAGTATAACAGGTAATCATAATCATTAAACTTTCAATGAGGATTCATTCATGTAGTGGATATATTCTTGATTGTCCAACTCCTTCTCCAGTTTCCAAATCTAAAACTTGAGTCTATATTTGTGCCAGCGCATTTGTTGGGCGACTAAACAAACAGAATATAATTTAATATACTTTATGCATTGCTACATATATACCGGTAATACAACGAAATCAAAAGTATTCAGATTTTTTTATCTTATCTCTTAGAATTATCATGGTTCCGCATATCTTCTAGTTCAACTAAGAACTCTAGTATGCTTATTGATTCTATATGCATGATTCATAACAATATTTGCAGCCGAAATTGAAATGATTTTGCATTTTGTTGACCAGCTAAGATTACAAATAAAACCATGAAAGTTCGTTGTTCGTGTAGACTTACTTACATCTATATATGTACATGAGTACATGTTTACCAGAGCGTGATTTGAATTAAAAGTAACTCGATTAACCAGGTCTTTCTTTAGGTTTTTGCAACCTACATAATATTTCTTGAGATTCCAGTATAGTAAACTGCATTAGATCCCAAGCAATAATGTGAAAAGTTAATGTTTAGTCAGCAGTCAACATGAATGACAATGTTTGGAAAAGCTTCAAATTGACACCTTGTCTTATTTAGAAAAGTTGGGAGTATTCAAGAGTTAAACAACACTGTTTAGTGCTATGTCGGGCACAGGTTCTTGTTTGCATAAAAATATTATATACTTACTGTACCTATACTTGTCTCAATAAAATTATAAGCAAATTTCCTCCCACTGTATAAGAGTTTCAGTTCTATTGCGTGGTACTACTTAATTGTACGAAGGATTGGTACTTTGAAGCCTAAAATTTAGAAAATAAAATGCATTTTATCTTCCAATTTCATATTTTTCTTAGCAAATCACGAAATTGTCATTGTGATGAAATTCATGAAATCAAACTTGATTACGCGTTCAACTTGCACCTGATTTTTCTCCATTAAATTATGATTTAGTAGTCACATTAAATTCGTCTCCGTTCAATATTGATTTAAAAATAGCAGCTATCTAATATCATTGTAATCTATCCCTTTATCGGCAAATTATCTCTATTTGGAATCAGAACCAGTTATGGTCACCCTATAATTTGCTGACGATGCGGTGACACTAATTCAATAGTATGATATGCATGAAAAATAAAACCTGTGGAACTAGAACTTTGGCAGTAGCTATAACTTGTCATGGAGTCATTACAAGACAAATGGGCACCTTACGTACGATTATCTCTGGATATAACTAATGTTGTCGGAAAACAAATACAAGCTGTCTGCTTGCCATATAATTTAAGGTGTTCACGGTATACTGTTGATGAAGACTTCTAACAAAAACCATAATATTATTATGAGGTACAGTGATGAAAGAGGAAAGGAGACCAAATTAGTAATGCGACAAATATAATCGTTAATGGGATTAATTTCTTTTCAAATAGTATGCTTGTTCAAATATTCAAATAGTTTATAGTTTAATTCCCCATTTTGACTAGCCATAAATCTTTTTGAAATGACAAAAATAATAAAAATATTTTGAGAAGATGCTTAGCAAGTTATATCATTAATTTCGAATCTCGTACTGATAAATGGAGCACATATATTCAAGTAAACATTTTTTGCTATACCTATTTACTTCTGAAATGATTTAACAGAAGATTTTCATATTAAAGGACTCTTGAATGAAAAAAGAAAACGAAGTGACAATGCAAACTTTTATGAAACTTAATTAGGTAATTAATTTTGTACATCATGGTAAAAAAAATTTGTCAGAATCAAAACTATATCAAGCAACTCCCAATGAATATCATCAGCAAAGACTAAAGGCAAAAAATTCTAAGGTGTGCCAGAATGCAAAGTGAAAATTGCATTTCCTAAATACACAGGCGAGACTCACTCACCCAGACTCAACATCTTGTCAACCATAACAGTGTTGCTGGAGTTAATAAAAATAATACCTAAACGATCATTATCGTATAAAAACGAGTTGAAGAAAACATTATCTTTGAGTATGTATAAAACAGTAGAATGCCACATCCAATTATCATGTTGTATTTCAATGCATAATATTTCTGTTTCATAAAAATGATAATCATATAAACAGAAACTAGTTGTCTAACACTTCAGCAAACTTCGTAGAATCATGGCTTTGAAATTACAAGCCGCATTTTGCTCAATGAATTTAATGCTCTGATTATGTAATAATGATAAGTGTAACAAAAATGTAAAAATGGTCTGAACCGATTGAAAACAAGAATTTTAGCAAGAGAAAAAAAGAAAATAAGGTCGTTCGCGTAGTTGTATGCACGACGTGCCGTCCACATGCGTTGCCTACAACCATACGAGCCACCACCACACACAAACACCACGCTCCCTATTCAAAGGAGGGTCTTAATAACGAAAAAATAAGTTTGGCATTCGCTTTCATTTCAGTTTTACTTCTCGCACCACGAAGCTATTATTAATGACAACATATAACCTATAATCGCCAGGAGGCATATAATAGGGAGAAAAAAACAGCTATTACAGAAGAATATTTGACACAATAAGAAGAGCAACCGTGCAAAATCAATTATTATATAGCATCATCATCATTATCTTCGAAAAATCATCCTATTATCTACTTCTCAAGCATGCAGCATTTACAGTGAATGAATGTATCAGTCGGAACAATGAAATAATAGTAGAGATAAGGATGCAGATATGCTAATCTCGAGGGATGCTACAGCAAAAATGCTTGGCCTACATGGAGCACATTGCGAATTGTACATCTACTAAAGGACATTTACTTGCATCTTGAAACAACATATATACCTAGTATAAAACAATTTGCGAAAGAAGAGCAGGCCAAGTAGATACCACCTAGCCACCTACTTTGCAAAAAATATTGTTATGCGTGAAATAATTATAAAGGATTATATTGATGATGACTTGTCACTTTTTTCCTGGGCTGGGCACTGGATAAGCGAATATCTCATTAAGTTTGCTATGCATTGTATTACAACACATTTTTGTTTCATAATGTGGTCTACAAAAGTCATTCATTAAATACTGCAGTGAATGCGGATAAACTCTATCATTTGCTGGATAATTTGATCAACAGGTATAAATACCTGTAATCTGGAATTGTGTTAACATAGTCCAGCCACTTGGTAGTCCAAGAGCAGTTGTGTAGCTGAAGCATAAAATATTTTTATCAGATTCACAATCCGTCTTCAAGGAACTTTCCTTTGAAAACAAGTCAAAATGTTCAAGCAAATTGTTGCCATTTTCGTAAGTTAGATATTTGAAGCTTTTGAAAATTCGGAGTTTTATTTTTATTTTTAAGAAAGATACAACATACAGATCATTTAAAATCTTGGCTCGTTTACAACAGGTCTTGGCCATTGTTGCCATTGCTTTTGCTCAAGAGAAATACCCAGCAGGCGTCTCTCCAGCTTCTTGCCCCAACTACCCATTCTGCAATGTCAACGGATACTTTGGACCACCCGGATATCACTTTGACCGATCCCTCGGATACCCAGCTGGAGTTCACCCATCTACCTGCCCCAACTACCCATACTGCTAAATGTTGAAATACAACCGGCAACAACCAGTCAACTCAATTAAATCAGATTTTTACTGAAATAACACCATCCAGTAAATATGTAACACCAGATAATTTGAGACTGATTGTATACGACCGACCATCAATTGTATTATTCTAGCAGAGATGCTTTATATTTTTTATAATGATTGAATTTTTTAAATTTTTTACTCGTGCATATAAAAATTCAAAAGATCCGATAAAATAAACGTCTAAATTCTATATATGTCTAATCTAAAATGTATCAATTATTTAAACAATATTTAAATTCTTCGTAATTCATATTTTAACAGTTCACCTTAAGTAAGGTCCATATCTACAACAAATATCTAGACCGTGTCAGGAAGAATAATTTTCAGGAACATAAAAGGCACTTTAATCTAAATTCATTTTCACTGTGAGTAGTAAAATACTAGAGCATTGTAAAGATTTCTTATTTGTTAGTGTGTGCATGCATCATAATAAAGTCATGAGTTGTTGCTCTTGTTTGGGACCGAAAAGTGAGTAAACGAGTCAGAGCAATTTACAAATTTTTATTAGTTTATGACCCTCCATAATTGGAAATGAACGAGAGAACTAAGTGATCTTAATCTCACTACTCATCCCCCATCATCATAATCATAGCTGTAATAATACTATAATGATAATAGTAATAATATAAGATAAAAATGGTTTTATTATACTCAATCATAATCATAACTATTATACTATTCCTTTCTTTGTATACCATACAATGTGCAGATTATGCAACTTTTGATGTGTTTGACCCATGCGATAATAATAATATTATTATTACTTACATGTTCGCTGGTAGAGTTTTTTCGTATACATTCCTACATAATATTACAATCAGGATTCTTACCAATTTTATACCGAATGAGAAAGCCGATACAGCTTCATTCTACTGTGCACTGAGATACAGCCCGTATGCGTTTTTAGTAGGATGATTAATTTTCAATATATACTTTACTTTATATACTGGAGTTTGCGAAGGTAGGAATGAACTATGTATAATATATATTTATGCATTGTTACATTATTGCAATTAAAGATCGAAATAATAATTTCGCTTATTCATGCAGAGAAAAATGTTGCTGTGATAGTGTCATAATCCAATTTCAATTAATAATAATTCTAATGCTGACAATCAAAACTGCGTTTTCAGGAAGTGAGACTTATCGGTAGGATGCTCACTAGACACGAGTAAAGTCAAGTGAAATGAGCCACAATGATTTTTAGGTTACGTAAATCTCATTGTACATTTGGCTGGTGTAAGAGCGGAGAAGTTGTAACAGTGGTAATTGACTGTGGAAGTGATAAACGGATTAAGCTAGCTTGGAAAATAGGGAAAAACGAAAAGAAAGGGTTGGGACGTTGCAGATGGATTAGCCGACTGACTGAATAGATACCCTCAATAAATGTGAATCGTATTACACATAGTATTTTATTATGCATCGAGGTGGATACGGTTCAAACAATACGAATTATCAATTTACCAACAACATAATGCACTTCATAAAAATAAAGGGTTAGTGTTAGGGTCCTCGTGCGCTATACTACACTCCGTTTATGACATTTTTCATCGTAGCATGGTACATTAAAAGTGGAGAAGGTTGTAATTTTGTAACAATATAAAATAAATAAACGCCCTTTCCATCTGCTCTGATCACACTTATTGTTAGAGATCATTTGATTCCTTACAAACTTTACTGCTCGAAAGGGGTAGAAAAACAATTCAAGGCTAGCTAAGGCCAGAAGTTCCTCAGGGGAAATAAATGAATATGTAATTATTACCTAACTTACTTATTAAATAAAGTTTTATGGCTACTCTTAGGGAGTTATGCAATTTAGAAAGATTCTTCAGCTTGGTTTGGCCATCCAGAACAATTGTGCTGAACTGGAAGTGATATAAACAAATTTACAAATAACGGAATCTTATTTGGATCCACAATCCACACGTAGAGGCTCATATAAACGAAGGATGTGTGGTGTCCTTGAGAGAATAATATGCAATCCACAATTTTCAGTGAAATCATTACTAACTACAATACTCAAGTGCTTATTCATTATTGATGTGTTCCGTTATTACAATGTTTATAAATTTAATTCACTTAATTTTTATGAAATTACATAACTCATAATATAAAATATTGGCATTTGCCTGGTGAATTGGTGATTGATTGATTGCTAACAATTATACATTGGAATTGTATAGCGAATTACGGAAACGGAAGTTAGAACTTAATTTAATCATAATGAATGCCTGTTATCTCAAGTTTTACATGTATAATGATAACGGACACTGAAAACAAATAATTACTACTCTGATTTTTAATATTAAACAAAATAGTCTCTAAATCCCTGACGTGGTATTCTTTTTATTTGTTANTAATATAAAATATTGGCATTTGCCTGGTGATTGATTGATTGCTAACAATTATACATTGGAATTGTATAGCGAATTACGGAAACGGAAGTTAGAACTTAATTTAATCATAATGAATGCCTGTTATCTCAAGTTTTACATGTATAATGATAACGGACACTGAAAACAAATAATTACTACTCTGATTTTTAATATTAAACAAAATAGTCTCTAAATCCCTGACGTGGTATTCTTTTTATTTGTTATCAGTAACAAGTGAAAACTATTCCAAAAAGTGCCATTTTCTATTGTGATCTTATTCCATCATATAGTTTCCAACTTTCTTTTCGTTTGTTTTTTCATAGAGTGTGGAAGCAAAACCAAATGACAGTCATTTCACTCAGATATTCAACACCTTCCGTTCCACACCAAGGTTCTACGTGACTCTCTGCCTTTCAGTCCAGAACCCAGAAGCTGTGAATATTGCATGGCCATTTCTTACAGAAAAGAAAGAACTTACAAACCGACGACGTTGGAGCAGGCGTGTCATTTCAAATCTGTGTCTTCCTATGAATACCTTTCTATTATTCTGGATTATGACTGTGAGCCATGGTTTTTGCGGTGAAGCGTAAAGTCAAATGAAACGAAATGGTGTATGAAAGTGAGGGGGCATGAATACAACATAATATGTATGCCTTGCATATAAAGACGTAACTTCATCTTACTTCAGTCACGTCACCGTTTTCCTACCATATATTACGTAATTTTACGGCACGACAACAATATAACGAAACAGCACAAGGCATAGGTATGTAATAATCAAATATATATGCAGTACAAAGCGCCATACGCCATGGAGGACGTTACTAAACAAGCGAATGAGATAGTGAAGTCTAATAATACGGAGTTGTCAGATCCAATTTAACTCTACCAGCTCCGAATTCTGAGCGTTTACAAATTTTAAAAACTTAACAAAGGAGAGCAACCTGGAGAGTCAAGCATATAGTAAAAAAAGGAAGGAGGAAAAGCATGGCACTCATGGCCGTGGCAGTGAAGTTTTATTGCTGTAAAATAAAAATTCCCTTCTGCTCCTATTCGTTATACATTTTCTTTCGTTTATGTCTTTTTCCTGCCTATTTTATTATACATGTGTTATAGTACAATGATGGAGTTCTATTATACCTATTCACTAAAAGACTTTCCTTGCTTTAAAAAGGGATTTCTGATTTCTTTTTGTCATGTTTATTATACTGTTGAGTTCTTGTTGGGCCTACAATTCTTTTTTTACAATTTCCCCGTACCTATAATCTTCAATTATATGAGTTAAGATGTGGATGATACTAATTTACCTCCATGGGAGTGTAAAAACGTTATCAATAATTTATCGTTATTATTATTGAATGGTAGCAGGACGAACGTTGTAGATAAATAAAAAATAAAACTAGTCCTCTTTACGCCAAAACCAAACTTGCCAACCCTTTTTTACAATTCGTTGCTTGAAAGGGTAGTAAACCGTTTTTTTGTGACCAATGACATGTTATACATCATAAATAAGGGTATAATATGAGTATCAGTATGCAAGGTGTAATGCGTATGTAACGTGCTAAATACATATTTTCAGAATGTAAAACGTCGTGTGCGAATTATGAATTATGGCTCAATCAAAGCAGTTGGCGCGTTCATCGCCATTTTTGTTTACAATAAATATCGCAAAGCCGAATACCGACACAGACGAACATTTTTACTTTACAAATGCCTTTGCATTTTATACCGAGCTTGTTTTTTCTCTCAAGAGATTTTATTGTTCGTATAGGTAAGTTGCGTGTTTTGGGCTTAAATGACTTG
>JAHZMV010000619.1:0-11179 GCA_027743765.1 Coecobrya sp. COE2
ATCTGGAATAGGTACCTCCCGTTTCCCACATACAGCCAACAGTGTAGATTTCCCACTTCCGTTTGGCCCTATTTAATAGTAAGCTAAATGTAAGCAAATATTACAATATTAAAATAAGTAGTGGAAACGTAAAACTAACCAACAGCAGTTCTATTAAAAAAATCAATTCCTCACTTTAAATACATTAACCTCTTACATTAAATACATTAATAAAATGTTAACACAAAAATTAATGCTTTTTACCTTCTTGGCTAATTTCCCCATTAGCACTTCCATTTTCACTGGCGTCTTCTCCAGTAGTCCCGTTGCTTGAAGAAGTCTTTGGATCTTCGGAACCATTTTCCTCTTCATTTTTCTTGACAGGTTTCCCTTTCCCAGTCTTTGCTGCCAGCTTCTTGGCCTGATCTCTCTTCTTCTTGGCGTCAGAAGGCATTTTTATTTATTAAATTACTACTAACGGTGATCAGACTTTAATTGGAATCACAATCAGGTTTTGTGATGGCTTTGTATTATTTCTAACAAAAACTAATCACTGGAACCGTAAAAAGGCGTTTGTAAAAGCGTGTGTAGATAAGCCAATTACATAAACCTCGAATGATTAATGAGTTCTCTGAAAAGAAACAATTAAATCCACCATTAAATTATTTAATTAGATTTATTACTTATCAAATTACACAGCATTATAACAAAATCTCACTTCCTCTTACCTTTTAATTAAATTTAATACTTGAACCAAGCAAGTTTGCGTGAAAAACAGTGCGACGCGGAGAGCGGAAGTACTTTAATTAAAATTAACAATTGATTTAAAGGAAGATTACGAGGATGAGTATTTAAAAAAAATTTGTATACAAACTCAATTTGCTAAAAATCACACCAGCCTCTACTAATAATTTACTTAACAAAAAAAATACACCAAGATTCCTAATTTCCCACTAAAAAATTTAAAAATTAATTTAAATTCTACAACACGCAGCCTTTAAAAATGGTTAAAATTCACCGGATCATTATATTAAAATGACCAATTAAAGTTGTGAGCCGACAGCTGGGAGAAAGGATGATCCTGCTTGGTTGAGTGTGCAACCCGAAAAGAAAGAAAAGACGGACGGGATGTTGGTTGATATTGGAGCCGCAACAGCGCCAAAAACCTGTCCTGTCTGAGATCCATGTGCTTCCTTTATCCAAACCGGAAGTCGACTTTGGAAACTCACTTATCTTATCTGGCTTTATCTTCGACGATGATTTTTATGAATGTTGATGATAATGCAGTTATTTAAACCACTTTAATTTTTAATCGTTTGATTTAATGTACAATTAAGTTTAAATGTATAATAATAATTTAAATGAGATTGGGCATTTTAAGGGACGCGAGATTAATGCCGTCCCCTTTGTATTCACTGATAAGCTTTAAAAGTCCATTTTTCTTGCTCCCGTCCGAGTTTTCCAGTTCGTAGACAGTGCTCAGGTTAAGGATTACGTTTTCTTGGAGGAGTTCTGGTTTGTTGTTGTGGAGGGTTCCTTCCATCAGGGCTAAGGATTCCTTGACCCTTCCCATGTATAGGAGACAGACAGCCATGTTGTTGGTTATCATAAAGTTGTCGGGGTGGAGTTGAGATGCTTCCTTGAGCATGGCAAAAGCTTCGGCGTAGACGCCTTGGGCGATAAAGTAGAGGGCGGCGTCTACCAGGTTTTCTACGCGTTCCACTTCCGTCTCGGTGGAGCGGAGGGAGGCGGCCTCTTTAAAGTGGAGTTGGGCTGTGCTCAGGTCACCGTATTGGAGAAAGAGGCGTCCGATGGCGGAAGTCAGTTGGGCTTTTTTGGCCAAGTCTTTGGTGCGGAGGAGCGACATGTATTTTAGCGCGTTTGGAAAGTCCTTTAGAAAAAAAATAAATAGTTAAATGAATCGGGTGTTTTAAAATTTAAATTAGTTAATTATTTAAGTTCTCACTTTTGAGAGGAGGAATGCATTGGTGAGGGAATACAGCACGCGAATTTCTCGCTCCTTCCAAATTTTCAGTGAAAGTTCTCGCCTTTCGCTGTCCAGCGTCACGTGATTTCCATCTTCGCTGATTCCTTCGTTTACATTTTGGATTATCTGTGTAATTTTCAGAGTTAATTAGAAGATAATTTTTAATTACGGTTGAGATTTAATTTTATGTATTTTACCTGTTGAACTGTCTTGAGAATATGGTCAAGTCTGTTAGTAGTGGAGCTGTAGTCCTTGCTGGCGTACTGTGGAACTTCTGCCGCGAGCAGGCGAAAGTGGAAGGGCACCATGGACCCTTTCCGTCCCTGGCCGTAGATGTCCTGGTAATATTCAAAGTACATGTCTGGACGCTCAAAGTCGCCAAACGCCTCCAATTCCGAGGCAGCAATTTTAAACTCTCGGATTCGAACTAGAAGAGCGATTCGAGTCATCCAGAGCTGCAGGGAGTTTGGAGTGTGCTTGCTAAACTGACCAGTTTTCCCAGGGCCTTGACCATATAGCGTTAACAAGCGCTTGGTTAAATTTATCGCGGATCTGTAGCAGCCCAGCTAAAAAACAACAAATTAATTCGTTTTTAATTGCTGATTAGTTTATTAAATTGCAAAAATGAGTTTAAGTTTACCTTGACCAGTTCCCTAATCCCTTTATCGTCCTGCGTGACGCTGTCCGCACTCAGAATCTGGCGTTTGCTTGCCTCCGCCTCTCCAAAAATGCGGCTCATGTTCACTGCCACTTTATCAAGCAGGTCCTCTTTGTAAACTACTCCAGGCATGGTCATATTCTCCTTATCAGGAAAGTAAGTGCCTGAATTCACCGATGTGGCAATGGTCATCAGAATCTGGCGAGTTTGATCATTAGGAATCCAGGCGTCATATGCAGCGTCCTTGCTCGTGTACGTGACACTACTAAAGGCGTCCATTGGCTGCTGCTCTTGTTGAGGAAGGAAACTATTTGGAGGTGGAGCTGTTCCACCTCCACCAAATAGGAAGGGTACTTCCGGCGTGTTTTTAAATAGCTCGTTGGCCGTTGGAAGTGGCGACTGGTCCTCATCCTCGTTATCTTGACCACCGTTAACCCCAGTGGGATCACTCCCACCACTGTTCAGGGAAAGTGCATCCACACCCTTGGACACAAATCCTAAGCTTTCCTCCATTATCCCCAGAGGTTCGGAGGGAGCCATTGCTGAAGGAATGGGAGTAATTGGTAAACTTTCTCCAGCACCTGGAGGCATCATGGAGGCTGGTGACATGTAGGACATGGACAGAGACTCAAACATGGCAGCAGAGGGTATGGGTTCATCAGGTTCCTGAACAGACTCATCCAATTTATTTTCCTGAGGTGCCCCAAATCCCATCCCGGGTATACCCTCCTCCTCAGAAAACGGGGATGTTGGGGATAGCACACTGTTTTCCTTCTTGGAGGGTGTGGAGGAGAAAGCAATCGTGTCAAAGATTGTCTTGGAGGCGTGGGTGGAGGGGGCGGAGGAGAACACGGTACAGATTTGGGGCTCCTCCTCATCTTCATTTCCGGTGGTGGTTGGAGGTGGCGCGTCCATTTTTTTAAACCTTCAGTCACTTAAACTAATTACTGCTAACTATTTAACAAAAGCACCTTAACTGACTGAACTTTATCTTGACAGTTAATTATAAATTAAATCTGACAGCCGAGGTCTGGCGAGATGTCTGGGTGGTTCCACAGCTGACTTCTGTTTATAGACGATCATCTGCTTGCAGAGTAGCAGCATCTGTGATAGCTCTGCTATCAATTTTTTCCCAATAATTAATTATAATTTGGGTTAATTATCTACCAAAATGGACACTGTAAATGTAAAGACTATTCTCCATTTGCTAACCGACTTGTGTCGACATTGGAAGACCAGTGATTGGACCACTGAGGGTGCTATTTGCGTTATTGAAGAAGAGCGTATTGTGGCCACCAAGTTATTCGAGACCCTGAAGGATCTCTTATCTGCTACTGATAAGCAGCAAGTTATCGTTAAAGAGGAACAATTGGATAATGATCACAGTTTAGAAGATGACAACGGCAGTTTCGTAAATGACGTTGATGTTCGAGAAGGTGGAATGGAGAGTGACGCCAGTAGTGACGTTGGCGAAAAGGATGACTTGTATGAACCCCCGGAAACTGAATCCAGATGTCAATCGAGGTTACCATTTTCGAGAAAGTGGCAGATTGTGAAGCTCCACCTGGATCATCCCAAATGGAAGCTTGCATCGCTACGGGCACATGGCGCCCCCGAGCTGAAAGATATGTCACAGTTGCGCAAGTGGAAACGCCAAGTTGGTCCGGATTACTCTACAAAGTGGGGGAAGTACAGAGAAATTGACAGTTATGTAAAGCAGAAGTATGACAGGGCCCGAATGCAGGATCCTCAGAGGATTATTCGCAGGTCGGAGTTGTGCGAGTGGGCCATGGAAAAACATGGGCAGATGGGACAACCTTTTGAGTTTAAGGCGACGATAAGTTGGGCCAGCAAATTTGTACAGAGGCATGGAATCGGACAGAAAAGGAAACCGAAGGCGAAAAGTGATGACGCCAAAAAGAAGACTGAAATTGACGCTGCCTCCGATAATCAACTTCCATGCACCAGCGCTCCCCCACCACCTCCAACTGTTTTTCCGCCGAGTGAGCCGTTACAGACGCCAAATTATAATGTGTTCAATGAATTTATGAATTTCCAATTTTAACTGTTAAGTTAATTTAGGCAAAATTAAATTTGCACAGTTATTTATTATAGCACAAACAGTAATTAATTATCAGATACATCATCAGCCTTGATCTCTTAACAATAATTATTTTTGTACATTTTTTCTTATTCTCCGAAAAACAGTAATTTGTTCAAGTCTTGAATAAAGCGTATTACTTGATTGAGTCATAATTAAATATATAAAAAATGTAGTACATTATTTGAATTAATCATTTAAAAAATTTTGTACTGGGCTAATGACGAGGAAGAGGTCCTAATTTCATCCTGTCAGGAACGTTGACGCCACCAGCCAGCTTTTGAAACTGTCGTAGATTCTGCAAGAAAACAATGCAATTTAGTATGAATTTAATTATCATTTAAATTAGCTCAAAAAAATTAAAATTGACATTGTCGGTGAAATTACCGTTGAGAATGTACGTTTCTGTGCGATATTCGCCTTCCTTTTCCTTTCCTCCGCTTCCCTCCTCTGCTTTGCCAACATTGCAGGGTCGTTCATTCTCAACTTTTGGGTACGCTCCTTCATCTCGCGGGTGGAAATGACATGATTTGGTGACTTTCCCTCCCCCGGCTCCTTGTTCTCCTTCTGATGCTCCTGGCTTTCCATGTACCACTCCCAAAAAGCTTTGAGTCTCCGCTTCTCCTCCAAATCCGTGTGACGACTGTAGTGTTTCTTGAGAAAGTCGTCAATTTCCACCTGTCCCGCCCTCCTTCTTCCCTCCTCCAACGCTTCCCTCAATACTGTCTCGTTGTGGAGTAGCCGTTCTCTCTTGACGCTGACCAGAACACGGTCCCTTTCTTGAATGTTTCGGTAACACTCTGGATTCCGTTCCTTCAGATACTCCTCAATCGCCTTGACAGAAGCTGGCCCTCCAAAGAAATTGCGCTTTTTTCTACTAGCCCCAGGTTCTTCAGGCGCCTTAGGCTTATCTTCCACCACAATGAATTCTTCATTAGCCTCAGAGAGAGGTACCAACGGAACGAAGAATCCGATGGGTGACCGGCGGTGGAATTCTTCAGCCTTTTTGACAGGCTCCTTACGATGCTCCGTAGTTTTTCTTTTTGGAGGAGGCATTGAGATTGAAGGTCCTTCTGGAGGGTAACTTGGGAGAGGATCCTGAAAGGCTGCTGGTTCCTCCAAATTTTCTGCCTCAACTCTCCTGTCCTTTGATGATTTACCCTTTTTGTAAGAAAGAAGGGCCCTTCAAAATAATAAAAATAGATTAATATTATTTTTAGTAAAAAGCACCGCAGAAGGCATAAGTTAATTAATGGTTCAGTTAACCTACCGATTTAATTTCTCCAACTTTGAAATCTGCTTGGACACCTTGTGCAGATGATAATCCCTGTGACCTTTGAGCACTTCATATTTAACGCCAACCCCTTCTTTGGACGGATTCTCTTGAACAATCCGAAGAAACTTGTTAATGGCCAGGCACATCGAACTCGGATCACTAGAGTCGCTTGTCGTCGGTATGATTTCCTGACGATGAGGTGGTGGATAAGCTCGAGGTGGATTATGTTTGGCTGAAGGGGGTGGAGGTGGCATCATTTTCCGGGAAGATTTCTCCTCAGAAGAGCTTTTCATTTCCGTGCTGGAAGAATTTGAAGGATGAGTATCTTTGGCAGATTTTCCACCTCCGTGGGAGGAACCCTGTTTAGATTGATTCTTCATGTGTGCTTCCACCTGAAGAAGAAACAAGGAGGAAGCCGCACTTCCCCCGGAAGAACTACCGCTTTGCTTCTTGATTTGATATTCAATTTCCGACCTGGTGATCCCATGAGTTTGCCAGTCTGGAACGTACTTTGTCGCAGAGGAAGACGAAGAAGACGCCTTTTTCTCCTTGTCGTATTCCCAGTCCGTGCTGGCGTCAGAGACAACTGCTTCCACACTTGTTCCAGGAGGGGTACGTCGATTATTATCCGTGGGATTGTTATTGCTTCCAGAAGAATTTTGACTACTTGGCGTATTTTTCTCGTGTCTGTTCCTGGATTCTCCCGACGACCCCATCCCCAGGCTTGTAACAGGAGAGTAGTCTAAATTTGGAAGGGGCACTGGTGACGCTGACGGTGTAGAGTACTGACCTCCTGGAGGATTTGACCGTTGTGAGTTTTGAGAAGTTGGTCGACCACCTCCCCCGTTTCTTCTTCCTTTGGCGGTGTATGTCGGACCAAATAAAATGTTAACTGGTGGAATCTCCTCCTGATAAACCCTCCCACCTCCATTTCGTGAAGTTCCCCTCCCCCCAGCTGCTGCAGAAGAAGTACTTGCATGACCCACATCCGCGGAGGGATCCCATTCTAAAACGGCGGACTGAACTGACCCCTGAGACATGGCGGAGGGGCTTCTGTCACGACGCTGAAGAGGGGGAGGGGGACGTGGAGGAGTGGTGTCTTCCTCATCCCATCTCTTTCCATCTGGGGCGTCCTCATTATTGTTATTCTTGTCATCAGACATTTTACACACCTGCTCAAGGAATATAATTAACAGATTAAGCCACTAATTATATCTATCTAAACAAATAAATAACCAATATTTAATTTAACTAAAGTACCCTAAAATTTCTCCAGTTATCACATTTAATTAAATTCACCAGCAGCAGTGCAATTAGCAAAAAAGGGAAAGTTTGCAAGCTGCAGTGTTTACATTGACTTGGCTCACTGGTCATTGTCTACTTCCTTCGCGCCCTACTCTATGATTTCATGAATGAATTACACTCAACAGGTAGCATTATAATTAATTAATTAAACTTAGTCAGTCTCTTTTATTTTTTATTCATTAAAATTGGTATAAATGATTATCGAAGTAGGAAATGTTTAATTGTACTTGAATTTAATTATTATTTAAATTGTGGGGGCGGTTTGCAGTTGTGATGCATGTAACTTCGTTGGGTGGGGTAAACTTTGGAGCACCGGAGACATTTCCAGGGAGTGGTCTTCTTCTTTTTCTTCTTCTTCATCCACTGACCAGGAGTGATGGAGGAGTCGTCTTTGGAGGTGACGACCACTCCGGCAGTTGGTGTTGAGGAGGCGCTGAGGCTTTTTACTGATTTTATGAACCCGAAATCTCCAGGATTACTGGGCGAGGAAGAACTAATTTTCTTGGTGAACGTAAACTGAGGAGCGGGCGTCTTCGGCTTATCCTGGAGGGGAGGGAGTTTATCAGAATGGTTCTTAGAAGATTTGACAAGTGCTTTGGAGGTGTCCACAGGAGTTGTGGGATCAGCAGTGGTCTTGATCGGTAAAAGAAGGCGAACTTTGGGGATTCTGTATGCCTTCACGGATGGAGTGGCTGTGTTGTCACGATTGGAAGGTGTGGAGGAGAGGAGCTTTGACGCTACTGGTTGTGGAGGTGGAACTTTCGTCGTGTTTGAGACGGGTTTGGGATCATTATTCTTATCATCACAAGGATTTTCAGGTATCCTAGCGAATTCAGTCTGCAGAGGCGGGCGCGGTGGTGGGACGGGTGGAGTAACAACTTGGCTCCCCTTATCTTCTTCTCTGGTAATAGCGGCGACGTCTTGCTTCACCTCTGCAGGTGATGATGATGTGGAGCAAGGTCGCTTATCAAGGTCATCCGTCACATCCTTCGAAGTTTTCAGTCGCTTGCTGCTACTGCTCTCTTCCGCATCCTGTTGGTCTTTCGGCTTATCAGTTTTATCAGGCTCCCGTGAAGAACGTTTTCTTTTCTACACATAATTATTTTAATTATAATGATAAGCGCTTATTATTTTTAGTGCTCTCCATGATAATCTACAGGAAAACTTACCCTTCTGCATTGGAACACATGTTGGAGGAGCACCGATAGCTCGCTACTTGCTCCCAAGCACTTGCATCGTCTGCATTTCCACTCGCCAATGTCATAGTCTTTATTCGGCGATAAGCCATGCTTATCATTGCTGTGCACTATTAACTCAGCCATGTTATTACAGCGGGTAACGCAAATCAAGCATAATTGCAGCGAACCCATACGATCATGCTCCACCATTTGTGGGGGTAATCTCCTCATCCCCGTTCTCCACCACCACGTTCACTTTGACGTCCTCCTCCTCAGGTTCCACCTTGGTCACCACTTTTGGAATGGGAGTCACCTCAATTCTTCCACCTCCACATTCTCGAGAATGTCCCTGGAAATCCTGGCTGTCGCAGAAGATAAGATTGCACGTCTCACAAAAGAAGCCCTTATCCGAGTCCTTGTCGAGCAAACTCCCGTTTTCATCATAAAAAACGGTACCAGTGGTCAAACTGGTCCCTTGAAGGTTATCTTCTTGTGGTGGCATAACCATTTGAGATCCGTCGCCATAAATGTAAACATCTTCCTGGCATCCTTCCTCACAAAATTTGATCCCCCGGACCCTCCTCCTTGTCAACGCCTCCTTAGTCAAATATGTGGATAAAGCGTCTGTTGAACTACTTCTGCGACCGCTTTTCCTCGTGTTTCTTTCCACAGAAAATGGCACTACGTTTCAGATGACTCAATTGAAAGGCCTGAAGTACCGGCTTCAGGCGCTGGTGATCTGCTTTGGAAAGGAGGGCGTCTCCCGTGTAGATAAGGAGCACCAGCTTGGACACCAAAGATAAGCTTACAGAGTCCATTACAATTTCCGGTGACGGGGTATTGAAATAAATCATTGTTGGTGTACCGGCCTTTTAAAAACAATTAAAATTGTCATCCTTCATATTTAAATTAAATTCATTTTTTAGATAATTTGATGTAACAGTTATAGTTTCTTACATCCCCATTACTCCCCCGCAAACCACCCCCATTAAATCTCGGCAGCAGTGCCTGATGAACCGGTATAAAACCATCGGAACAGATAAGCCTCAAGTCACAAAAATTCCGATTCTCTTCCCTCTCATTCTGCAACTCCAACAGGCTTTCACTCCAATTAACTTCCAACTTAAACCTCTCCATTTAAAAAAAATAACTAAATATCAAAACATGTAAACAAAGTGCAGCTATTCCAAAAGTTATCGTATCGTGAGAAAAGTGCATCAAACCACTTCTCTCTCTGTCAAGGTCAATTTAATCTCTAATTAATAGGGTAATTAACTAAAAATAGCCGGAAAATCCCCTATTTTTCTCGTGAGAACAAGATATAAGATTCAACAAGTGAGAATAATTGGATTAACATGAGATGCTTCACACCAGAACAGATGCTACCTACACAAAGTCGAGTAGCATTCTGGGACCAACAATGCCAGAATTCAGAATTCTGAATGCCAGAATTCTGGTACCAGAACTTATGCTACATGAAAAAGGTTCATAAACCGTCATACCTGTCTGAGTATTAAAAAAACCAGGTAAGGATAATAATCAACTGACCAACATGAAACTACTTTGTGCAGAGAATGGGACTGGACACGGAATACAATAACATGTAATTGTTATTTCAACAGAGATGTTACAGAATCCTGCCTCCTGCACTAATCATCCACCAACAATGTAAGATTGCAACACACAAGACATCTTACTCTCGTCCTTCTTTCAATGTCGATGTTCATTTGATCAAAGTCTTTTGCCAGAGATTCAGAGAGTTATTTATTTTTTTAAAGATTTAGTTAAATGTTAGGATGGCGTCTCTCAAAAGAATTGTGGATCTTGTGGCGTTAGCCTTATTTGTTCTGCCTATTCCTCTGTGCGTATTTTTCCAAGGACATTTTTTCTACTTGTGGGATTACCTGTTCGAGAGTGAGGCGACAGGTCCTTATGATTTTATTGTGGTGGGGGCAGGTTCTGCAGGTGCTGTGATAGCCAACAGGCTGTCGAGAAATAGCCGGGTTTTGTTGTTGGAAGCCGGGGGTAATCCACCGTGGCATACGTTTGTCCCTCTCTTTGCGCTGGAGATGATTGGGAGGTAAGTTTTTTTTAAACAATTAATTATTTTAACAGAATAAAGCGATCACGGGCTTTAATTTGAAATGTTTTAATAGGCCGCAGGTGGACTGGAAGTACAAAACAGTGCCTCAAAAGTACAGCTCATTTTCTATGGAAAACAATCAAAGTTTATGGCCGAGGGGCAGGGTGCTGGGGGGCTCCAGCGCGTTAAACTACATGCTTTACGTGAGGGGTCATCCCCTTGATTTTGACACCTGGGGGAATATTACGGGTGACCCCAGTTGGAATTATGAAAATCTTTTGCCTTACTTTAAAAAGTCGTTGGTTTACAAAGGGGAGCATAGATGGAACGCGGACCATTATGGAGTGAAGGACGGTGGGGATAACCCTTACGGTTATTTGCACGTTGAAGGTCGACAAAAGCCGGAACCCTTGTACAGAATGGTTGTGGACGCGGCGAGAGAGAAAGGGGTGCCGGAAGTGGATTTGAATGGACCGCAGAAAGTAGGAATAGGCGCATTTGAAGCCACCGCGAAGAAAGGTGCTCGTTGTAGTACATACACGGCATTTTTGGAGCCGATATTGGATCGGAAAAACCTTAAAATTTTACGGTATGCCCACGTGCAAAAGATTA
>JAHZMV010000620.1:0-10124 GCA_027743765.1 Coecobrya sp. COE2
TCTAGTACAATCAATATGGTACAGTTCATTACAAATGTTAGAATATTTGGTAATTAAAACTTATAAAACAACAACTAGAGTTAATTGTTAATTAACAACTTACGCTTTACAATACAGCATAAAACATTTGATGGGAATTAATTTTTTCATCAAACTAAAATCCAAAGTAGACAAATCAGATTTCAGTTTTTATCAAAATTCTTTGCCAAATATTTCCATCCGTCTCCCATTATATCACCTGAATCGACATTGCCATTACCCCCCTCCGAATCGGATCCTGTAGACTCCTCAGGCGTAGTTGAAATTGTAGTAGTTGAAGTTGTAGCAGTTGAAGTTGTAGTAGTTGAAGTTGTAGCAGTTGACGTTGTAGCAGTTTCGTTTTTCTTCATGTACATCATAAGTTTAAAATGGTGTAACATGGAGTTACAACGCCAGAGTTGAAAGTTGGCAATATAGATTTGCCAAAGCTCATTCTGGGCTCCTTTGTTTCCACAAAGGAAACGCCCATTTAGAAAAGTGTGGTGATCCTTCATGGCGAAGTAGAACTCGAGTGAAGTGGTTTTACTGACTTTTCCCCACATGCCTCGTAATTCCGTCAATGCCTGAGTCTCTTCCGGGTCCAGGTTGAGTTCCACCTCGTGTTCATTGTAGAATCCGAGGAACTCGATGAAATCCTTTCTAGTCAACTTGGCGTACTTCCACATAAACTTCATTGTTCGCACGAACAGTGATTTCGCTTCTTCGAATGTTTGTGGCCCGTCATCACCTCCAGTGTCCAACTTTTCAATGGGCCTGAGGAGATGCTCCAGATTTCCCAGTTGAACGTTTGGAATTGTTTTCGTTAGTTTCAGTCATGATTCCGTCAACAAAGCAATCCGCTTTTCAAACAATACAAGTTTATGAGCGTAATCACGAATCTGAAAGCAATAAAAGTATCCCGTTAAACTTAAGTTTCGGCCGCATGTAGTTTAGCAAGTAGTTTAATTCTAGCACAACAACCAATTATGAACTACATACATACAAATTAATAATTTTGCTAAATGACACACGACCTACCGTCAAAATTCAATGGAAAATGTCAGCTTACAAGTGCCACAGCGAGAAACCAAACAAATGCCAAGTGTCGCAGTCAAAATCGTAATTAAATAATGATTTATGGTCTGGACTTTTAACTTGGGTTTATAAAGCAAGTAAAAAACAAACTAAAAATGTTAAAACTGACATGATTACAAATGTTTGTATAAGTGCACCTAACTGACCAAAATGTCATTAATTAACTTGGAGCAGTTAACTAGCAAAAAATAACAAAAGAACTCAGCCACTTTTGGCATTCATTCAGGCAAAAAGGGTTTTAGACGTTCAGGAACCAAAAATAAGAGCCTGTTCAGGCGAGCTATTATTCGATGAGAGTAGAGGGAAAGGGAGCCAAAGTAGGCAGAGTCGAGGGAATTGAGACATTGAGAGGACACATTTTATGCAAATGCGACGTTAATTAGATTTAAGGGAGCCATCTTCCAACTCGATTACACAATAATTTGCATAATAATATATGTATCAATAAATTAGTTGCAATAAGATAAATATGCTCGATTTTTGGGATGCAATGTCATGCTTATGAGTTAAACGATTAATTATTCATTAAATTACATAATTAGCATAACTATTGATTTTGGTAATGCAAAATGATTAAATAACTTTAGTTCTTTCTGTTTTTCTCATGCTACCAAGAATGCTTCAAAGCCATGCGCATGCTTTATTTTATCAAACAATGTTTGACAAACATTAAAATTGTTAAAGACCATCATGTCCTGGCCATTCTTTATTTTTCAGGGCAATGCGAGACGTTAGCAATAAATCCGTGTTAAATAATTGCAAATGGTAAAATCTAGGCTTGAGAAAGATTATGGTTATACTTGGTTATTTATTTTAATTAATCAAGATGTAGGAAATACTATCCGCGTTTGTTCAGTAAGGATGATTTGTTTTTACATTTTATACTTATCACGGTTTGAGATCATTTTTTCGCTTTGCTGAATTATACAATATAATATTATGTAAACGTACAGTTTTTAAAGACTGGTTTGAAGAATAGTGCTGGATGGCTGTTCAGTATGGGTTGATGGAAAGGATAAAAAGGTTATGCAGTTGACGAATTAAATGCTGACAAGTCAATTTTGTCCAACGCCATATCATTTCATGAGGGACTTGAATGCTTTCACGGAACGTCTTGAGACATCCTGGATGATATCCATAATTTCCGGACCATTCCCAAAGTACACACTAATGGCCACTACGACTACTAGTGAGAAGATCATCATTGACACCATTGATTTCAGTGTGGATGCAATAATATCGCATATTGTCCGAAGGATTGACGGCAGCATGTAAATGAAGAGTCCAATGAGAAGAACCTGACCAACACCCATGTCGCCGATGGCATCCCAAAGGTACCGCATCTTGTATAACAACCATTGTAAATCCAAATCCATCGTGTTGTACGGTCCTTTTCGATTCTGAAATCAACATAAAATAAAATGAGTTAACACAATGGACTAAGCCAAATTGCCAATACACTGGTATGAGAATTTCTTATGAAATTACCTCTTCTTGGCTTCTGGTCACTCTGCTTTTCCCTTCGCTGGGTAAGCTTTTTAGTACTTTTAAGTTTTTAGGTCTCCAGATTTCTAACACTCAAATAATATCCAGATAATATTATTAGGTGTTCAAAGAAGAGTCCTTCGTGTTAGCTGTCCAATGTGTCCAATGTTTAATTCTGTTGTGGAGAAAAATTAAAACCAGGCCCAAATACATATAACCACGGGAGCAAATAGCAATGTCGTGAGATGAAGTTATTTGGGCACGTTTACAAAACTGAGTAATCAAGGCAATGCGTAAACAAAAGATGAGCACGTAGGTGATAATGGCATAATATACATCTCTATTCAATACATATAACGTACTTATCTGTCTGTACTATGTACCTAATTTTGAGTTTTGACTGTAGTCATACTGAACAAATAATAAAATGCGTGTATCATTCAGTACTACAGATTTTTAATGAATTTTTGGGCGATGCAAGATTCGCTGTGGGAGCTATTTCTATTTTGGTGTATTGGAGACAATTCTGACCACGCTACTTTAGGTATACAATAAAATGTATGTACATTGCTGATAGATTATAATATAATAGGTATGTATACACCATACAACACGTAAGCTTAAATCTTTCCTTATATTATCCGTTTGCCGTTGTGTGGCTTTCATTAGTAATACTTTGGGAAAGATAAGATTCACTTCATTGACGTCAGCCTTGTTTGACATAATACATCAGCCATCATAGTCACGACTCATTTATAGAACTATGGAAGATAGGATGTACATGCAAGAATATAATTAAGGAAAATATAAGCAAGAAACTGATTAATGCAATCCGTATTTCCATTTACTCACTGGTATATTGCGGATTTGTTCATTTGATTGGTTATCTGATCAGTGGTTATCGAAAATCACAAACAATGATGGCCACCGTTCATTCAATAATAGTTTCTTTGATTTCATTCAAATTGACATGAAATAAATACAATGCAATTAAATGAAATGCATACATAAATATCTCAAAAAATCATAAAAAGATAATGAAATTTCCATAAATTAGATTATGGCTTTCCATGAAATGAAAAGAAACAAATGAACTTGGTATTTGTGGAATTGTGGATATGAAACTGATGTCTCATATTTATATGCCAGTTTCATTTCATGATGACACATCCTATAATTTGCATAGACGATTCCTTCCTGCTAATTTTTTTTTCAAGAAAAGCCATTAGGAAAATGTTATCAAGTCTTTACAGAGTTATTGCAACAGCACAAAAGCTTCAGGGGAAAATATTTTTGTCGCAAACAATAATTCCTTTATTTAACTGTAATGTCTTATGGTTAATAGTAATAGATACCTGTGCGGTAATGACAAAATATTGATATGTTTGTATTTATTTAATATTCATGCGTCACGAAATACTGCTACCGCCTCAAACACGGGCATTTGACCACGTAAAATAATCTGCGTAATTCCGTGCGTAAGCTAGATTAGATACTGACCAACGCTCTAGCTACGTGCTACGTACCTCACTAAAATACGATACGTAGAATTATAGTTACAAGATATTACAATTAATTAATTATTAAAAAGGACAAATTGATAACCAACATGCATAACATCCTTGTTAAATACTCTGATCCCACTAAAACTAACAATGTCCAGTCAACATTTTACAAAACACCCTGAACTATTTTGTATATAAATTAAAATTAACATCATAATATACACTAAAACATTTTACAGCATGAAAATTCGTAAATTGAGCATATTTTGAAGACATGCTGATTGGCAAAGTAGTTAAATATTGTGCATTCCTATTTTATGATATGGCCACTGGCGGCGACAGTTAGTGTGCTTAGTACTTTCGGAAATGCACATTTATTCCAGATCCGCACAATTTTGTAAATTATTCATATGCGATGAAATTATTTTGGTGATGTTGGAGGATTTACAGCGCAAACGAATAGTATTGTTTGATCCTCTGGGTTGCGGTACGGTCCCACAGGCTCTCCCCAGTGACGAATGCCATCAACGCAGAAGTTAAACGTGCTAAAAGCTGACTCGATAAGCTCCCCGGATGCATCCCTGATACTTGGATGCTTATAAATTACCTTTCCGTCTCGTCGTAATTTAAATCTGTATATAAGAACCAGTTAAAAATTACAGCTTCATATTTCATGCGGAATAGTCAAGTAACTTTCTTTAAATGATGACTTACTCTAAATTGATCTGTGCCAATGGGCTCATCAGTTGTACAACGTCACTACTGAATGGAAATACTAGCGTGACATTCTTGTAACAATTATATTGAAATTTTGGAGGATACTTTTGAATTAAATGTGGTGTCACATTTTCCAACTCATTCTCAGATAATTTAGATGCCATATTTTTGTAAAGGGGAGGGTTAAAAGGCTTGTCTTCGTCAGATAATGGTATACAGCCGCGCTTCTTTCCACCAACACCTAAACTGTAGACTTCATTTGGAGCACAACATTTTTGGATGCATGGTGTCTGAGGATCGGAGCAATTTGTTTTACAAACAAGAACTTCCACAGTTTTACGGAATATCCTGTAAAAATAATGATTAAGGCAGGATGATTAGTAAAGTAAAAAGACTTGCCTCATTCTTATCTTCCGTTGCAACAAGATCAAGATTAAATTAAAAGATCAGTTATGTAATTACCCATTGATACAAAACTCCCCACTTTTGTAGTAATCGTTTCCCATTTTGAGCATTCCATTTGGCATGAGTACCGGCTCAATTGGGGACAGTAATTTTCCTAGGTCATGTACAAATTCTTTTGTCCATTTTTGGCATTTTAATGGATTCACCTGTAACCTGACATTTAGAAGGGACAGTAACAGAAATAATTATGAATTTTGACATTGTTCATCATAAAAGTTTAACCAAGATTTTCTTAAAACCTGCTCATAAAACGTTAATACCTGAACTGTGTGGTTTTATGCGTAAATATAAAATTTGGTGAAGCACTCCACAAACTGGTTGAGGAATTTGCTCTTTTGTTATCATTTGTGTCCCCAAGAGGCTTTTTACAATGATGACTAATTTCATTTCCATTATCATCGCCCGCCTCCGGATCGATTGGACAACATACCGGAAGTATTGGAGGAGGTAAAGGAGCTTGTGTTGTTGTTGTAACCGAAGTAGTGGGCATGGTAGTAGTTGCTTCCGTTAGGGTAGTTGGAAGCGTCGAACGGTGGTAGTTGTTGGCTTACCCGTTGTACTGGTGGGAGTTGGTCTTTGGGTTGTAAATGGCGCATTGTTAGATGGTGCTGCTACTAAATTGTCTGTCTTTCTTGGATCCCTGTACGCTTCTAACTCTACAAGTCAAAATCATAATTCTCATTGTGCCCCGAAATGGTTATCTATCATTTTTCACTAATATTTTCATCAGAAAGCTTACCCTCTGGAGCTCCAAGGCACAAGAAGAGTACTGTTTGGTCTTCAACGTTCATGAAAGGTTCTTCAGTTTTTCCGTAATTCATAACCCCATCAATACAGTATTTTGTAGTTCTCATACTTTTGGAAATGGCAATATTTCTTTGTCCTTCATTTGGATTCATTAGCCAGCCATCTTTTCTCATCATAAACCTGTGAATGTAATTTTCATTTATAACAGTTGCCATTCTTTCATTTAAAATATTTTCACAGAAATCCATTAGCTTTTAATTATTAGGTCGTACTTTAATGATGTGAAAGGATAGCGGAGAACTGTCGAGAGAAAATCTGCAACTTGTTGACCGTATGGAAATACCGTCGTAGCGTTTCTTGGGCAAGAATTGCGGAAACTGGTTGGGTTCGACTGGATAACGTGAGGTCGGACACCCGCTTTTTCTAGCTGTTTAGCAGTTAACTTTCTTCTATTTTCGTCATACAGTTGCGGAGACCAAATAGATTCATTTCTAGACGAATCCATTCGTAGGCATCCCCCTCGTTGTCCCTTCATTCCCATGCTGTATATCTCGTCATATTCGCAACATTTATGAACGCATGGAGTTTCCGGATTTGTGCAATTTACTTTGCAAATATGCACGTCCAAAATATCCTCTGAATTTCTGTATAAAATACATTTGTTTAAACAGTGTCATAAATAAATTTTAAAATATGTTTAGTGAACAATGAACTTTGAAATTTGCATCTAATGTCCCATGTCAATAAGTGTAAATACAAAAAAGAAATGTTTGAGAGGAGTTTTCACATTGATTATCTTTTACTAAAAATTTGTAGAGCCTTGCATTCTTCTGATTACCTCATTAAAGACAAATTTTTGAGAATCTATTCGCTCATTGTAACGTGATTCTTCAGATTGTACTACACTATCTACTGAGAAAGTGGCATATGTTAAGTGCAAAGAATTAACACTCATTAATCATATAATATTTTGATGATTTTCGTTTCCGCAATCATTGCTAAATTCTACTTTAATCTACGTACACGTACCGCCCAAAATCTTCAACTAAAAAGAAGCTTACATTTACTGAACATCAATGCAAATTTTATATTACCTAAGTACTAAATCTGCAAAGTTGAGAGGAGTTTTCACATTGATTATCTTTTACTAAAAATTTGTAGAGCCTTGCATTCTTCTGATTACCTCATTAAAGACAAATTTTTGAGAATCTATTCGCTCATTGTAATGTGATTCTACAGGGTATACTACACTATCTACTGAGAAAGTGGCAAATGTTAAGTGCAAAGAATTAGCACTCATTAATCATATAATTTTGATGATTTTCGTTTCCGCAATCATTGCTAAATTCTACTTTAATCTACGTACACGTACCACCCAAAATCTTCAACTAAAAAGAAGCTTACATTTACTGAACATCAATGCAAATTTTATATTACCTAAGTACTAAATCTGCAAGTAGAAAACAGCAGCTGAAAATGGTATCTAATTCGAGATCCTAATTATGAAAATCACAACAATTTTAGAGAAAAATTTTAATAGAAAAGGATTGATGGTTGACTTTGTGTGCTATCATTTTGTGATATACTGATGGTTGTGGAAATGTGGAATTCATAGATTCAGATCTGTCGCTTCCTTAGCTGTCATGTCCGATACGATTGATTGATGCGAATGCAAAGACATTTGAATTTTTTTTAACATTTTACTTGCACACGCAACAAAGATTTGAACGTGCTTAATAAACTGCATTCATCTTCTAGCTCTGCAGGAATCCTATGATGAACCTGTTCTCTGGTGTATTAAATTTTTAAAAGCTGAATTTCTTTTCCTGTCAAATCTTCTATATTTGGTTGAAATTGAAAACAAACATGAATCATGATTATGTGATAAAGACTGCATTCATCTTCTGCCTCTGCAGGAATCCTATGATGAACCTGTTCTCTGGTGTATTAAATTTTTAAAAGCTGAATTTCTTTTCCTGTCAAATCTTCTATATTTGGTTGAAATTGAAAACAAACATGAATCATGACTTGTGATAAAGAGCCGTACTAATCCATTGCCTCAACGGATTCAACGGATTATCACCAATTGCAGCAATAATACCTATTTTGGTCGTTTTTGTAAAATCCAAAATATTGACTGACAAAACATGTTTGCCAAACTCAAAATATTTATAAATCAGGATCACAACTAAATATAATGCATGTTTGGATAATCTGTAAAACATTTTCATTGTTTTATATCATTCAAAGTTCATTGAGTTACCAACTGAATAATTTATCCATTTACCTGCGTCCTCTTATGCAGTACTCATCCGGTCGATAGTACTCATTTTTATATTTAAGCATTCCGTCGGATAAAAAGTGGTCGGCCGAGACGGTGTCAGCGGCTAATGAGAGTTGAGTTTTATATCATTCAAAGTTCATTGAGTTCAAAAATGAATAATAATTAATTTATTACCTGCGTCCTCTTATGCAGTACTCATCCGGTCGATAGTACTCATTTTTATATTTAAGCATTCCGTCGGATAAAAAGTGGTCGGCCGAGACGGTGTCAGCAGCTAATGAAAGTTGCCCAACAAATTTACCGTCTTTGCAGCTCGGTGTTACTGTTTTTAACCTATCATATGAAAGAATCAAATTAGACATAATTAATTTACAAATTTCATACATGGTCAATGATGTGCATTTTATGCTAGAGTGGAGGATCATTATGTTAGAAACAATTCAGTTTATATGTATCGATGCTCGACTAAATCGATGGCAAATAAACATTCAAACGCGACGAAATGTGTCTCTTGAACACTATGTTTATCTCATAATAAATCTATTTTGAATGACATTATAAATATTTTTACTGTGACAAACAAGCCATGTCCCTGCTATGCTGAATGATAATTTGTCCTTTTATGTTATTATATACTTACAATGTTGCAAATTTCTGTTCGGCTTTTCCAAGAATGAAAAAAAATCCAGCATTTTTATAATCTCATAAATGAAATCAGGTCACATCATGAATCATTGCTGTGAATTATATTCAGTTAAGAATATATTCTTTACAACTTGTTGTTGCTTTCAAACAAAAATAAAAATTCAATTCTGACGACGCAGTTAGTTCGTGGCCATGTACCTAGCACTATTACATCTTGCATCTCTGCTTCATAAACTACATCTTTTAAAAAATCGATAGAATGTTTGCGATTAGGTGAGCATTTAATAATTCCCAATAACATGTTAATGTCTGTGACATTAATTTTAATAATATACAACAGTCATAGTCAGATCCACCATTGCAATGCATATATTATTTAGCTCGCTCCACCGTACATTTAGAACAAAACTGCATGATGTCTAGCATGATTATTTAAAAATATATATCCGAGTATACTGACTTATTTTTAAAGAAGTAAAATTACCAAAGTATTTTTCAGTTTGTCGTATATTGCACATCTCAAGTGGCTACTCAAAAGTAGTAGTTTGAAAATCTTCAATGCATGACTTGCTACTTGACACGTTGTTTGTGAGACCACAAAAATCAACAAAGCAATATATTTCATTGAGTTTCGCTTGGGGAGTGGTTAAGAAAAATGCAACATTGTGCATTTCTTGTCTACGATGTCAGCCATACCTGTTTGGAGATTACCAATTAAGCTTATACATGTCAACCTGCTTGGAGGATGCATTAATGACCGCTTAATTTTTAACGTTTAATAAGGAAGACGATATGTATCCTAAATTATTGATATGATAGGAGGACAACGGCGTTTGGTGGTGAAAATGGTGGCATCGAATTATATTTTGATGACGACTACTTATCCCTCACACATTCATGATTAGGTTGTTATCATTATAGTCCATTTTTATTTATTGCATAACATACAGTTTGTAACAACAGATTCAGATTGGTTGAAAAGGCTTTTTAATTTTATTAATATATTCCATAGCCGTAACCCGATTCCAATCAAACATAATATAGCTCAAATCTTTCAGCCTTAAGCTTCAGTTCGAAATATTGATCTGATAAGGAATTTTTCTTGCTCTCCAAAAAAATTCAGAAAATATTAATGACATGACACTTACACTGCTGTCCCCTCC
>JAHZMV010000621.1:0-33971 GCA_027743765.1 Coecobrya sp. COE2
AAAAAGAGAACATGGTTTGGTGAGGGATTTCTGGAGACAAGTGGAATTCAAGGACAGAATGTGAGAGCAATAGCAGCAATTAGGCTGGGAATAATGTGGGCCAATACAAACAAAATAAAAATAAAACACATTTTGAACGCCTTTTAGAAAAATATTGTCGCTTTTCAAAATATTCACGCCAGAGCTTAACACGAAAAAAACCTAATTGGGCTGTAACATTGCAACACGGAATTTTTCTACAAAGGCGTTACACTCACACACTGGGGAAAAATTATAATTTATTTTGGGAAAAATCACCCGGAAAAAATGATTAAACACTCACAACAAAACATTTGCTCATGCATTCTCTCAAAAAAGATTTTTGCTTGACTTTATATTTCGTCTGGTATATTTTGAAATTGTACGGATGTCAAATTTTTGTAATTTTTTAAACATGTTGTTCTAGTACAGTTTTTTTACATATCTAAACACATCATATTTTTTAAATAGGAAGCATGAAACATTGTGAGCCCTTTCGAAGTCGAAGAAATAAAAAAAATCAAGCTGAAAGTCAACATATATTTTAACGCAACAGCAACAACAATCAACAGTGGTGCTATATATTTTCGGTAAATATTTATTTATTTTTCAAATTTTGGGAGATGTTCAGTGTCCCTGTTCTGACTGACTTGACTTGTTGCTCGTTATTATTATTTTTTATGTAACTTTAGGAGTTTCAGTTTTAGCTGGAGTTGTCGACTGGACAGGATGAAGATTTTGTTCTTCTTGACTTGTCCTTAGATGCAGAAGAGGAAAGGCTGAGAGAGAGAGCAAAAACACAGAGAGTGGTATTTTACGAAATAGCAAAAAACACGGTAAACATTGAATAATAATATATTGTGTGGTGAACTATATACTTATAAACACGTTAGTATTTTTTTAAAATTTGGTTAAATAAATTTGTTAGTAATTGTGCGAAACCATTCAATATTTTTACCATTCCCAAAAAATTTGGAACTACGGTTTAAGCCAAATGCACTAATTGGGTTTTGTAAAAATTGGGATGCAAGATCTAAATACCAATATAACGATAAATACGACTAACTACGACTGGACAGGATGAAGATTTTGTTCTTCTTGACTTGTCCTTAGATGCAGAAGAGGAAAGGCTGAGAGAGAGAGCAAAAACACAGAGAGTGGTATTTTACGAAATAGCAAAAAACACAGTAAACATTGAATAATAATATTTTGTGTGGTGAACTATATACTTATAAACACGTTAGTATTTTTTTTTAATTTGGTTAAAAAAAATTGTTAGTAATTGTGCGAAACCATTCAATATTTTTACCATTCCCAAAATTTGGAACTACGGTTTAAGCCAAATGCACTAATTGGGTTTTGTAAAAATTGGGATGCAAGATCTAAATACCAATATAACGATAAATACGACTAACTAAAAAGACGAGCATTTGTTTATCTCAGCATATTGACGATATATATATATATTTAAGCAGTTTCTGCCTGAATATAACGATACAATTAATTAATATTTTTAATTAACTTTCTAACTGTATACTTGTCCAACTACTACTTCTACATGTACTACTACTGCTAATAACTTTGGAGACGACTCAAGGAAGAATTAGAGCATTAGAAAGGAGCAATTGTCAGCACCAGTCATCTTCATCATCGGTGAGATGGTGATGTATCCTGCTACTGGCAGCTACTAAATCTGTTGGGTGGATCATGCTGTTGTTGGGTCCTGGTCCCAGTTCTGGAGTAACAAGGGAAAATCTGTCCCGATCGACTAATTGCTGAGCCGCTGCAGAATGTGGTCGGCTTGGTAACTGTGGCAGTTGAGGATGCATAGGTGATACTAATGGTAGACTTGGCTGTTGTAGTGGATTGTTTGGAGCTGGCAGTGGAATTGCGGCAAGCTGTTGTCTTTGAAGTTGTGTAGGAGATTGCTGCCGGGAATGATGATGGTAGCCGTTTGGCACATGACGTTGTTGTTGTTGCTGCTGCTGCTGCAGTTGTTGTTGCCTGGGACTTGCCGGCAACGTCCTGTTACCACGACCTGACAATATAATGTTACTTTCTCTCAGCCAGAGGAACAATCTCACAGACACACAGACAGAGAGAGAGAGAGAGACAAGAAGACAGAGAGATAGATAGAGAGAGAGAGAGAAAGACAGAGAGAAGAAGAGAAGATATTTTTTGTAGAAGATTTTGAAGAAGAGAGTGGATTCAAATTTTTTTCTTTCAAAAATTCCCCGGCTCTCATCATCATCATCACAGACACACAGAGACACACACAGAATAAAAAAATTAAAACGGAAATAAAACCAAAAATTTAAATTTTTTGTGGTTTGGGTTTGGTACAGGGTTGTTTGGGGGATGGAATTTTTTGTGTTTTTGTGGATATTTTTTTGAGTTACCAGGAGGGATATGGATACACAGAGAGAGAGATAGAGTAGAAGATACTTATATATTTTTTTGACAAATTTTAAACACTATTTTTATACTTTGATTTTGTCCGGAAATATTTTAAGAACACAACTGAGAAAATCAAGGGTATATATGTATATATTCATATATAATTTTTTGAGGTTTACAAAAAAGCGACAGAGATAGATAGAGAGAAATAGATAGATAGACAGAGATATAGAGAATATATATTTATATATTTTTTTTACGGAAGTCTCTTTTTTACACACAGAAATTTAGAGAAAGATAAATATTTTATATAGATATATATAATTTTTACTTGATATGATATTTTTTTTGTTCTGCTATTTTTATATATTTTTACAAAAAGAAATTATAAATATTTTTTTTGGACTTGTTTAGTTTTGGGTTTTATTTTGTTCAGTTACTTCAGAGACTTCAGTGGTGGGAATAGTGGAAACAACTTGGTGCCTACCTAAGGCAACTGCTTGTTCAAAACTGAGAGGATCTCTTCGTAATCGGGGATCTGTCACTTGTCTCCAGGGCTCACGTGGAAGTTCACGCCGGCCACGGTATCCGCGTGGTTCGGGAGTAAAAGTTCTCATGGCGCGTGTAGGGGATACATTCAGTCTGGGGAAATTGATAGCTTCAGCCGAGCCTAATGTTAAAATACACATGCGAGAGAGAGAGAGAGATAGAAGATTTTTAAAAATTTAAAAATCCTTTTTTTTTCTTCCTTTTTTTCTTCGACATATTTTTTTTCTAGCAGCAGCAGCAGTTGTAACGGCAGCGCTTGGATATTATTTATATGTATTTTAAGACTATATATATTTTTACTACGTATTTTTTTCACTCGTCTGAAAAAAATGTTACTATTTAGCGTTTTGTATATATGTTAATTAATTAAATGTTAAAAAATAAATGTTTAGTTTTTTTTTCTAGTCAAAAGGAATTTTTAGTATAGGTATGTATGCATATGTTTTTTTGGTTCTCTAAGAGATATATATTTTGGTTAGTAGAATTTGGAATATATTTATGTAAAAATGTGTATATATTTATTAATTATAAGAAAGACTGGTCGATATTTTGACCCGGATTTTCCAGTTGGATCATTTGTTTACCTGAGGCTGGCTGAGATAAATTTCTCACGGAGGGTGGCAACCGGAGGGCTGAAGGATGTGGGGGTGTAGCAGGTAGACGCCTTCCACCTGAAATGTACAAAAAAATGAAATTTTAAATTTTGAAATTTTTTGTTTTTTTTTTAATTTTTGGCGTGAAAGTAAACCTGATCTTCGTCCAGGAAGCATTGGATAGCTTCCGTTTGGATGATACGGTCTCTGGTTATAAGGAGGGCTTGGTGATCTCTCTAAACTGTGATTACCCCTTCTTAATCTGCAATTGGAAGTATTCAAGCCTAAAAATATTTTTGGAAAATGTGAAATTTCATTATTATTTTAGTCGGTTACCTAGGTGGAAGAAATCCATTGTTTGCTCCTGGTTCTGGAGTGGATGGACTAAGTGCACTGTCGTGATACCCTGGCCGGAATCGGACGGGAGAAAGGCAAAACTCGCCACCCCTCACTTTTCTCGCAGCCCTCCCGCGTTTTGAAGTCTCTTCTCGAACTAGTTCTACCATGTCGTCTACAGCATCACTGAAACCGACGTCGTGAAGTCCTGCACGAGTTGGTGACGGAGAACGGGATCTGGCCGATCGACGACCGCCCCGTCCTCTGGAGTGATGTGGGTGAAGATACATGGTGTCTAGAGAAAGCAAAATAATTTATTGTTGATATTTTTTGTACATATTTTTGGCCAGTATGAAGAAACTAGAGGCACCAATATTTATATCAGTTTTACCTCTATTCTCATCCTCTTCCCCGTCCTGCGAATCCCGATCAAAGTCATAAGCCACCGATTTTCTCCCTGAGGCATCCGTCTTCTCGTCAGGGCTCGCACTTCTGTCTCTAGTGCCGTCCATACACATGTCACCAATGTCAATGACCTGTATAAGATTGAGGATAAACAATAATTATTATTATACATAACTGGGTCACTACTCTGCTATATCAACAAAACTGTACGAATATGTATTAATGGCTAGGTATTCAACTGCTCAAAATAAATTCATGCGTACAACTTTTAAGTCATGCATTTTTGCCTTTTAAAAATTGTTAAATCATATAATATTTAGCACAATTAACTAACATATTAATTGATTAGGGTAAGTAGCATTTGAAATTACAAGCTTTGTCATGAAACAAGAAACAAAAATATATTATTGTTTTCTATTACAAGCAATTAGTAACTTAAATCATGTCAAATATTAATAATTTAAATGCTAATTTTAATTGAAGAACATAAATACATATTATTTGCAATTAAGCCATATAATGAAATGCGTGACTAAATACAACCGCTTTGAGAGATTAACTCGCCACTATTTATTTCATCATTCTAATTTTTTTTATAATTTTTCTACAACAATTTACACTATTCTAACTCCTCACTGAAATATGTTCTGCTCGCCGCATGTATTCTATGATCTGGATTAAAACTAATTATTTATTTTTAATTTTAAAGCTCGGACAAGTTTCTTAATTGCGTCTATGTCTTAAACTATGCTAAATATTGGGGTCTATTACGCTGCCTTTTAAATTCCTTGGCACATTATTTCCATAATATTCTAAATGTTTTCGATACTGACTCAACTCTTATTTATTCGTATACGAGCAACAAGTTTTTAAAATCGGTGTCAAACCCCTTTATTTTTTAGTTGACTGTTGTTACTTGAACGGCTCCTAGTACTTGCCCGTTTTCGTTTACTTCGTTTCTTATTCCTTGAGGAGCTGCTACTCCCACTCACCACAAGACATTCTTAGTCAAACCCCATTATTTTTTAGTTGACTGTTGTTACTTGAACGGCTCCTAGTACTTGCCCGTTTTCGTTTACTTCGTTTCTTATTCCTTGAGGAGCTGCTACTCCCACTCACCACAAGACATTCTTTACCACCGTCATCAGTCAAGCCTGTTGCTTCCCCGTCCTCAAAACCATCTTCCTCATCCTCATCCCCACCATCATTATCATCCCCCTGGTTATGTGCCTTTGCCATGTCCATTATACAACGGAGGAGTCCACCCGCTGATGACTTGTAATTTAGTTTAGTATATTTTTTTTGAAATTGTTAATAAAATTCAATTTTTTAGTCTACCTAGCTTACTTGATTAGTACGTCGATATAAAATAATTTATAAAATTGGAAGTTTTTTTTTGTATATTTTTAGCGTCGAATATTTTATTTTTTGGAGAAATTAGTTTGTATCAAAATGTATGTTTTCGTACCGGCACACCAGCTACAACCGGATTTTTCCCAAACTTTGTCGTTTTCCAGTTTTCCATAATAAGTAGTCCGGAATACACCTTCCCGATGCTCATCAATTTCTTCCCTTTTTCTCCCGGCAGCGGAACCACAAGATCAATCATTTTTCTCGCTTGAAGTGGCCAAATATGCTTGATTGTTTCTCTCAATTCCCTATCCGCCGCATCCATCTCGTCTGCTGGCCTCATTTTAATACTTAGATTCTCTCGAATTAGGGCAAAAAGCGTGGTAGTAAATTGCACTTGTCCGTCCTCATCCAACGGCATGTTCATTCTAATCAACTTTTTATACGCTAGTCTGTACGGACACTTGTTACCAAAACCCAGCGGAGGATCCATATTTCGTAGCATGTCGTACATTTCAGTAAAATGGATATATCCCCTACAGAAAAAAATATAAATTGAGTTGAGTAATCCCAACGGCGCTCATTAAAAAAATTTTCTACGTGGAATAATTTTATTTTCGCTTACGTAGCACTAGGATCATATTCCGCCCATATTCTAATAAACTCGTCTAAATGATGCGCACCCAAAATTGACGAGTCTCTCGTGAGATAGTCAAAGTTGTCCATGATGACAGCCACGAAGAGATTCAGCATCTGCCCCAAAAAATATTTTTTTAAGTAGGTACACTCCCACGACGTTATAAAAAATTGAATTTTTAGTTTTTTTTTACCAAAAATGAACACAAAAAGATGAAGGATACAAAGTACACATAGGCAAGATTGGAACCACAAGAGTCTTCGTCTTTTTTCGAGGCTGGATCGCATGGTCGGTCCTTTATACACGAAAGCATTATAGAAGGCCAGGACTCTCCCGTTGCACAACTATAATAATTTTTTTTTTGGATTTTTTAAAGAAAATGACATATTAGCACATTTTAGAAAATAATTATAATTTCACCCAAAAATAAAAAAAACAATAAGCATTTTGAAAACTAAATTGGTAGCAATTTTTTACAAACATAATTTTCACTTTGGATTTGAAATCAATCATAAGCACTTAACAGGCATAAAAAAACAAATATACTTTTTAAAATGTCATTTTTTGTTAGACGAAAGCTAAATTTTACATTAAAAATTTTGGTACAAGAGGTTAGTTGAGATATTTTTTTTTATATTTTGACAAGGAGTACAATAAGCCATGCTCAAGCAGCATGCAGTCAATATATTTTATCTATCTTTTATAGTACAGAAGTGTTGTAGTGTTGTCTATTATTTTGGTGGATTATAATTAAAATTATTTATCTGATTTAATTAAGGTTTAAACCAAGCGTCAAAACTGAACTTGATAACTTGTTGATTATTTGTGTATAAATTTTTTTGTAAATATAATCATTATTTTATCTGGAGGGAGTAAAAGCCGTCTGCCGCAGGAAAAGTTGTCATGTAAAAGTTTTTGCAAAAAATTAGAAATTGAAAATAGAAAGAGAGATAGAGAGAGCTAGCAGTTAAAATTAGGATTTGCGCTGAAAATTTGCAAAATATTTGTTGTAAGATATTTATATATTGTCGTTATATTTTGTCGAAAATTAAGAATAAAATAATTAAAAAAGTATATCATATTTTATTTAAAAGGAAAAAGGGTCAGGCAGATAGATTCTTATATTTTTTGTATAGCTATTTGAAAAATAAAATTTGGCAGATGTTTTGTTTTTTTTGTGTTTTTTGAACACAATTTTTTTTTATTTTCTTCTTTTTTCGTTTCGTGCAATTAATTGGTTTACTGACCGAAAGAGGAGCATGAGGCCTTGCTGGAAATTTCGAAAGTTGTTATGCCGCGTGATTGAAGTTTCAGGGTCCAACGCTATGTTACCGAACACCTGGGAAAAAGGATATAAAGGCGCAAAAGAAAATCACGTGCCATGACAATAAATTTTTTGCTTGCTTTTTGCTGCGTAGTAACTTATTAGACTTCCGGTCATATTTTGGTTGAAAAAATAATGACATCGTGTTTCAAAATTGAATAGGTTAGTATTGTGTTCACCAAAATTTATTTAGAGATATTGTGCAAAATTATTTGTTTATTATTATCCGAGTACGCTTTTTGCACCAACCAACCAACCTTCTACAAAACTACACGACAAAATCTACTTTGCTTGTACTTAACGACTTAAACCAATGTACACTAGCTAAATTTAGTATCTAAAAATAAAGCCTCCAGTTCTACTTTTACTTTTCTAGTGTATTTTATTTACATGACGGTGTCCTAAAATTCATTTCGAATGAAAATTTGTTGGGAGCACTTTATCAAAATGTATTTTAAATAATTTGACAAAAAACATTTTTTATTTTATTTTTTTTATAAAATTTGTGTTCTATTTTGAATTAAAATTAATTTTCAAAGAATTATTTGACTAGTTATTTTTTATATCGGATTTGCCTTTAAAATCGCCGTAAACCCTATTTACGCTTGAAACACAAACCAGTCCATACTCATGGGTCGAAAATGGGACCCGTGACCCCAAAAAGAAGTCCTGAGTATAGACTGATAACATTTAGATTATTTTTTGATAATCACATTTGATCACGGTATTTTTGCACACTGAGCCAAATAGAACTGTACAGAGAAGAAGAGAAGACAGATAGAGATGAATATATATATAGAGACAGAAGAGAAAATTTTCACAACAGTGACAATTATTCAGAGAGATAGAGACAGAGAAAAATAGAGAAGGTCTACCACACAATATTATTCTCGGACTAAAAAAACCAACTTCACACACGTTATTTTTTTTGGGTAAATACTGATAAAAATTTATATTACTATGTTACCATTCTACAATTTACGGCTGCTATATATATATACAGACTCTGTAAATCGAATCTGTACTTTATCCAATAATATCTACATGTACTGTCCAACTTTCAACTTTTCTACAGAAAAAAAAACTATAATTAATTTACAACGTGAAATTACTACAACAAAACTGCTGCCAAAAGATATAGCAGCGCGAAACACTGAATAAAAGAGAGAGAAAGTAAGACAGAGAAAGAGAGACTTTTTGGTTATTTTTTGACGTGCTTTTTGGATAAAAGTACTGACGCTGAACAACAACAATTTTTTGTTTGTTTTAATCAGTGATTTTATTTGCTACTTTAAAGAAAATTTGACTACTTGAATATATTTACATTTATTTAAAACGACAGTACTTTTCCAAGTGGAAGAAGATAAAAATAAATAAAAACAAAATATACTTCAAACCGCGGAAAAAGAGTGAATGGCTTCAAATTTGTTGACAAGTTTTGTATTCACCGAAATAAGAGAAGGAGGGCAGCAAAGAAGGACTGAAAATTGTTATGACGGTTGATCGAGAGGTCAGGATCAAACTTCAGATTGCCGAACACCTACACTTTACAAATAACAGTTAAGTATATCCCATATGTAGAAACATTCTTGAACATTTTTAGAGAGTAATTAGTTTTTTCATTGTCTTACCACATTAAAATAATAAATTCACTTATTTTGGCTTTCTAACGTTTTTCTATAATTTTTAAATCTATTTTTCTAGATTGGTGGTAATATTATTAATTATAGTAATATTTGATTTTCGCCGAGTTTTAAGACAACTTGTTGAATTCCCTATAATTTGTATTTTGAGGAACTTCGACGCCGATAAAATATTTGTGTGCTAGGAATAAATGAAAATCGGATTAGGACTCACCTGCATCCCGATAATGGCGTAAATGAAGAAAAGCATGGCGATAAGTAAACAAACGTATGGAAGGGCCTTGAACGACTGTACAAATGTCCAAAGTAGAATCCTAATCGTATACCCCTGTCGTAGTAATTTTATCAAACGGGCAGCACGAAACAACCTCAAGAACGCCAGATTTATAAAGTTTTGCTAAAAATGATGAAACAAAGATACATCATCATTGAAATTGATCAGCGACTTAAAATAAATTTTACAAGCGGATATCTTACCGCGAACTCCATAGCAAGTGCATCTATAATACTTCCTATGACAGTGATAAAGTCAAATACGTTCCAAGGGTCCTTAAAGAAATTCTGAAATATTTTTGGCACACAAAAATCTCCATTTATATGAATACCATGTTATGAAATGTTCCAAACAATCTACTATAATAAATACAGGAAACAAACAGATTTCAAAAATATTTTATTTTAAGGCGAATAACAAGGGAATTAGGGAGTACACAGTATATTGAGAAAAAATATTTGAAAACAAAACGATACCACATTTATCAAAAGATGATATTGGAAAAAAGCAGTGGAGAGATAGAGTGTGTTTTGCCGAAAATCATTAGAAAATTCATAAATCCAAAGTACTCTAAATTTTTGCCTACAATTACTTTGTCGAACAAGTATATTTTTAGCACCCTAAAAATTGGTCTTTATTCTAAAACAACTGAAAAAACTAAGTATTGTCGTTAAATATATTTCAAAAAATAATAATAAGTTTTTTATGGAAACGGGAAAAAAATTAATGGCAGAATATTTTATCAATTAATCGGATGATTTTAAATCGTCCCAATTTTTTTTGTAGTGGTATTTGTTTTTGTCTCTCGCTGACTCCGGTAGATAAATTTATGTACATTTTATAAAAAAATGAATATTTTACTGCTCCATTTAAACGACATTATTATTAATTATTAATATTTGCATTACTACAACTCAACGCATTTTTTGAAGGAACTCAGCGCGTCAAACATTGAAAATTAGAGAGGACTCACTCAACTCTACTACTGCCAACAATAGTACAACAATATAACACATCACAACAATATAACAGAAGGGCAAAGTGCTTTAGATAATTAAAAATTTAATAAAAATAGTAAACAGTGAAAAAACGCCTACGTTTAAATCTGCTGCTGCAATGATATTTTTACCAATAAAATTTCCAAATGGGTAAATTACAACGACAACAATAATAAAAACGTGGTGGAAAAATAAACTCGACTAAGAATTGTTTCATAAATCGTCGCAAACCTTTGACAAAATTATTATTTTTCAGCAACTGGAAAAAATTGAAAATCGGCTTGACAAAATTTGTGAAATATTTTTATAAATTTTTTTTTTGCAGGTTTCCCTAAATTTTATAATGAAATGAGAGTACACATGAACAATTGGTGTTTTTGAAACGAAATAAATATATAGATAGATAGAGAATATATAAGAGAAAATGTATTAAACTGTATATATGGAAACAGACAGAAAAGAGAAAAAAAAATATATGAATAATTCTTTTTAAATGTTTCATCAAATTTACCTTAATTCCAAAAGCTAAGATTTTGAGTACACACTCGATAGAGAAGAGCATTGTTAGCGCTAAATTGACGTAAGTCAGAATGTCATCGTACTGCTCTGGAGAGCTGTGATACTATAAAATTTGGACACAATAAAATATACGCAATAGAGGAGAAAATAATAATAAACAAGAGAAAGAAATGGATATTTTTAACCACTCAAGCTTTTCAAAAGTATAATCAACCAGCTATACTTATATAAATCCAATGACTACTTCGCAATTATATACCTCTCAAATGTGCCTAAATACAAAAAAACAACCCATTTTGCCTAGATTTCGTACAGAGAAGCATAAAAAGACTTTTATTTAGAAACCTGTTGAATCTGGCTTGGATGAAAATAAATCTTCCACGCAATATTTTCACACATGTCAGATTTGGCATTTCGTTTCCCTAAAATGTCGCTATTTAAATTGATGGGCAAATTTCATATTTTTCAAAACGATTTTGTGGCGTCAATTGTGTTCATTGTATGGAAATTAAGATGATGACAGCAACCTGATTTTATAAATATTTGTTAGTATTCCCTGATGAAAGCAAGAGATAAGTTTGGATTTGAAGATCTGATAAATTTTCAACAGTGTTTGTGTAATTGTTTTTTTTTTTGAAAAATAAGCACACATTCTTGGGATTTTTTTGTTAGTCAAAACATTCAGCTTGTTATTAAATATTGCCGGCAAATTTTGCTTTTTCATATCAGACCACAGAAAATTTTAAAAACAGTCTCCCAAATGACAAGATGGGAAATATTGACTTTTGATTCTCATGCACGTTCACAGTTTTGTATAAAAAAACATTCACCACATGCATATATCAATTTTAATAAGGAGTGTATATATATATATATAATTTGACATACAGAGACATTTTCAAATATGTTTTGTGGGAGACAATAGGGACTTTATTGCGTTAAAAATTGTATAATTAAAATGCCTTCAGTATATCATCATAACCTTGTTAGTCGGAAGAAGCAAAAAGAAAATCTGTAAAAAAATAACAGATATTAAGCAGCAGTTCTACTTCAAGCAGGTTAAATTAGTATACTTAAAAAAATTTTATTTAAAAGCCAGTTGTCAGTTGGCAGCACTTGTGCCCAAAAGCGAAAGCCATATTCATAAAAAAGAAATTGTATTGAGCCATATATTTTTTTAAAAAAAATATCGGCTTTGAAGCGCGCACCGTATTTTAGCTGATTAATTTGTCAACAAAATTTTTCTCTTACCTGGCCTGGTATAAAAATTGGAGCGTTTTAAAAACGGTTTTGAAAATAGTAGCCAGAATTATTAAATTACCTTAAACTGATAGTGGGTAATGGGAAAGGTACAAAGACAGTTTTTTTTGAAAGCATTTTATATAGATACCATTGTAGTGCATCAAGCAGCGTTACACACACAATGTGATCTATGAATACCTCTACACACCGCAATGTATAATAATTTTTAAATTCCAGTCTAACAACGCTACAATCTAAACATTAAACAATTTAATTCTACATCGAAATAACATTTAAGGCACCAACACAAATTTATTTACCACTCATAAACAATTCATTCTGTTCTCATTTAAGTGAGATTGAGGATTTTGTATGATGGCAAATATCTGCTTCAAATTGTAATATCTTTTTCTTGTCATTTATTAAATCTAATTAATGCCCTTCGTTCAAATTACATCTGCAGAGAGATGTTCTAATTTTGAGAAAGAAAAAAGTGAAAGCAGTGGCGTAGCCATTCCGACGCTAATGGGGGCAATTTGATACAGATAAACCTAAATCTGGCCCCGGTCGCTAAGACAAGCTCATGAACAAACCGCCCCCAAGGGGGATATCCGCTCCTATCACCCACCTCGCTACAACACTGAATGACGGATGAAGAGACATAATTATTTTCACAAATTTAATTTAGGTTTCTTACTTAGTTAAACGTTGTACAAATAAAATACTCAGAGTACAATTTGGAAAGGTTGAGCGACTGTATACACATTTTTAAGTTTGACACACACACATTGATACAAACTAATTACATCAAGATTACAAAACGACACTACCAATTTTACGTATAAACTGCATCTGGTGTTATTTTGTACAAAAGTACATCTTTTTGGAGTCAGGAGAGCATATTATTTTATATTTAAAAAAAACATTCTTGGAAAATTCCAACACGATAATTTTTTGCATTCTTAACATTTTATTATTAAAATCAGTTTTGATTAGCAAGAAGATTAATTTGAAAGGAAAAGTGAAGTTAGTATTGAGATAAAAAAACAAAATCGATTTCTTGAAACGACCAAAAATTAACAACTAAAATAAAGCAATAGAGTTAAATTATCAGTGTGTTATTTTGGTTAGCACTATATTCTACTAAAAAATGTGGCAAGGGACACATCCAATTTTTAAGAAACATCACATTTTTTTAAAAAAGTTTCACGCCTTTTAAGAAAAAAACGGAAAAGAAACTTTTCTGAAAAACGGTGTACATTATGACAACAATGAGAAAGAAGAAAGGAAAGTACGAGCAAGAAGGTAAATTAGTAAGTGGTTTAAAAAATAATAATGAAATGTGAGGAAGGGAAAATTATTAAACGAGAAAGCATCCCTATTTTATTTTTGTGTGTTTGGAGTAGTACCTTAAATCCAAAAGCGACGATTTTCAATAAACACTCGATGAAGAACATGCCAGTGAAAGTGGCATTCATTAAATTCAGAATGTTCCCGTACGTGTCACTCTCATTATGGTACTGTATAATTTTGAGAGGATATCACAGATACAGAGAGAGAGAGAATAGATGAAGAAGTAGATTTTTAAAAAAAGTATTAAGTTAAATGCATTAACATTCAAATTAAAATATTGGATCCTTATGGCCAATGATTGAAGAAACCATTACCAACACACACCACAAACGAATCATTATATTTTTTGGAAGGACACAATTAGTTCAAGTTTTCAATTAATTTATATTTTTTTTTACTCTCTACAAAATTAATACCCATTCCCACTATCATAAATTTTAACCGCGTTAAAACACCAACATTAATAAATAGTCAAAATGTTCGATGGTAACTCAAAAACATTTTTTCTTCCGGCTAGAAACTATTTATAACAGATTGATTCCAAAAGCTAGCAAATCAAAGGTACAGAAAATATTGAACCGCGTCATTAAAATGAGTTCCGCATGCAAAATATATGTACTGTTTTATTTGAGTGTTGTTAAATTTTCTAATAATTATGTTTTGGTTAGGACTAATATGCCTTAGCAAAAAATGTATTGTATACTATTTTGTGTTTTCTGAAATTGCAGATATTCTAATTGTTTTTATTTTGTTGTTCATGATGAACTACCTCCGTGCAAATTTACTAGAAGGTGTAAAGCGTGAAGGTGAAATAAAAGCTAACAAATTGCCAACTTTAATTAGCAGGAAAATCTTACGGACGGCGTACACAAGAAACAAAAAATGAAAAAGAAGAATATTTTGTACACAAGTTGGGTACAATTTTATAGGGCTACTTTTGTCAATCTATGGAAGTGCTTAGATTGAAAAAATGATCTATATTTAAGAAAGCGATATAGCTAATAATTGCAAAAAAAAACAAAATCGCTGAAGTTTACAAATGCAGACTACTTTCTACCGTTCTGTGATGTCTCCACAGATTCAAGCCAATTCTACACTAAATTTATTAAATTACATTGTAAAATCTACAATGAAATAATATTAACTGAAAAATAACCATTACAAAATTGGATTACGTTACCAAAACAGTTAATGCTTGAAACATTAAGCAACATTTACATAACAATTTCCAGCCAAGCGTTTCACAAATAAACCGGCCAAAATCCAATACTACGTTCATCATGATTTATTATTAATTTTGGGTATTATTATTTTGTTAGTTGGATTTTAAATATCTTCTAATTGGCATGCTCCCTAATATTTTTCAATGAAATATTTTTCTAAAATGTTATTAGTTTAATGAAGTTATTAACACCGAGAACATTTGTGTTCAGCTGAGGTTTAATTACTAACGATTACCTAGTTAGGTTTTATCAAAACTGATAGGGAGAAACTGTATCTACTTTTTCTACATCCTTTTATCAGCATGAATTCATTCTACTCGACTAGAAAAAAAATTGTTAGTAAAAAGGTTTCTTAAAGTTATGCATTTTCCGTATAGTGTGATGTCATGGATATTATTTAGGATTTTTTTTGAATAATCGCAGATTATAACTTTCTACCTTTAACAATTAAATGGGTTTCAATTTACCGTAAAGTTGCCAACTAAATTCAATGACTCAATTTCTTTTGAAATGTTATATGAATTTTCATACGATAAATTTTATCCAATTATTTTGTGAGTGATCTGAGGAGTTAAATGATTATTTGTTTTAAGAAAACAATTGTGCAACTGACATACCTTCATCATAAGTAATAGCGTGTTAAGGACGATCAGCATCATGATAAAATATTCAAACGGCGTTGAAGCCACCATTCTCCAGATTTTGTACTTCATCGAATCCCTGTCCTTTGGCATATATCTTTCTAAAGGGCGTGCTGACATGACAAAGTCGATGCAGGATTTCTGTCGAAAAGGCATAATAAAAGTTTTTGGGTTATTTTATTGATAAATAATTGAAATCTGGGGCAAAAATGCCAGCAAACTTTCACTCCTAACCTGATTTTTATCTATATCACCATCTTGGAGCTCGGCTTCGCCCTGCTCCTGAAAAGTAATGATAATTAAGGCAACGAAAATGTTGACGAAGAAGAAGGGGAAGACAACAAAATACACGATATAAAACAGGGACATTTCGATTCTAATAGTGGGGTTGTGGACCAATATTTTCCCAAGTGGCTGCCATTGAATTTTGAAGAATCCTGAAATAATAAATAAAATTATAAAATATTTTTAAACTACTCTAAACTGAATTAAATCAGAAATGGCAAAAAAAAATTTGTGGGTTTACAACGTCACAATATTTTTCTTACCCTGGCCAGCCTTCACCAGTCTGTACAGCAAAAAGCGTCAGCATTGCAACGATAACGTTATCATAATTAAAATCCTGAGTTTTCCACTCCCTCGCGGAAACTGTGGGTGGTCCAGCGCCTTCAATCACAAAAAACTCGCCCCTACAAGCAGCCTTTGTATCACGACTTTCGTCCGTGCAGTATTGAAAACGGCCGTTGAAAAGTTGAACAGCAATTACAGCAAAAATGAACTGGAACGCCGCCGGTCAATATTTTTTCATTAAGATTTTTTTTTTCCAAATTAGGTGGATTTTTTTGCGGAAATTGTTTATAAAACTTACATGAAATAGTATATACACAATAAGAATGTTAAACACATTCTTGAGCGAATTAACAACGCAGTCGAACACAGCCTTGAGCTTTGGAACACGTTTGATGGTTTTCAAGGGACGCAGTACACGAAGCACTCGGAGCGACTTGATGGTATTCAGCTTGGCGCTAAGGTCACTCACAGCCTTATTACCTTCTCCACTCTCGTCAGCCCCACCACCCCTACATTTTGTGTGGCATTGTTGCCAAAATAAACCAAAGACATTTTAAATTTTATCATTTCTGATCTTGTGGTATGGTGCAATCCATTTAAAAAACAAATGTTAACATTTTGCAACTCAAGTAGTAGAATTGGTTTATATTTTGCGCAACAAAAGTGAAAACAAGAACAAAAGCTTACTTTCATCCTGCAATTTTACTGTGCTAAATAAACTACCTAGCTAAATAAATTATTTTTAGTATTCGAATTTTTTTCATCTATTTCCTTGCTGAAAAATTGTAAAACTAAAATGTAAGAAAATCTATCCTTCAAAAATTTATTCTGTATTTTAAATTATAATTGAATATCTGTTTTATGTTGGTTTAAAAAATAAAATAAATTCAGACTGAAGGTGAGATTTTATATAAAACACGTAACACGAGATAAAAAAGAGCTACAGTCACATTTAGAGATTTTTTTAAAAATCAAAATTGGAAACATAAAAAACACTTTATGTCGTTTAAAACACAAAGGGATTTTAAAAGAAATAAAATAGACAGAGAGCGAGAGAAGAGAGATGGAGAGAGTGAGAACAATTAAGAAAGGTGGTAACGACATTTATATTGACTTTCACAGGAAATGTGAAAGAGTACATATTCAACACGAACAACATTTAACAGTTATCATTATCCCAAACGCCATTTTGTTTTGTAAATATTGCTGCCGCACGGTACATGTATATTTGTTGTTGCTAACGGGTACTTGTCAATGAAGTAATTAAATACTCCACTATAATATCGTCGACGTTTTTTATTGTTGGTGTAGTTAGCTACCGTAATAAAATTTACGCTACAAATTTACTAAAAAAATATTATGTCAGCAGCAATAGTTGTGCTTGAAATTAGGTGGGTAGGCTAATTGATAGATTATAAATATGAGTTAAAAAAAGCGCGCGAGATAAATGAGGATTTTGAAAGGAGAAAAAAGTAAGAAATTTTTATTGCTGTTTTGCATCGCAAAGCGGTTAGTAGTAGCGGCAGTTTTTTTTGTTTCGCACGCAAAAGCATCACTATAATTTAGAAGATTTTAACGCGGGCTAAATCAATAAAGCCGTATAAAATTTCAGTTATTACTATACTTATTATTGATCTTCAAGGTTTTTAAAGGGGTGCCTGGTGACTAAAAGAAGATTCAAATTTCCTGAATCTAAAACTCGTCGAGATAAATTGACATAATTTGATATTTTTAAAAGCTGACAAAGAAGACTAAAATACACATTTGATCGGTATAAGTGCTTTCACTAAAATCAATATACAGAACACACAGCACTGAAACAAATCACAAAAACATTATTAGCAACACCAGTTTTTGACAGAAAAACATAACGCTGAAATAATACGAGGAACTACAACAAAAAATATATTAGTTTTGTGTGAAGTACTAAAATGTCCATGTAATTTGTTACTGAATATTAGTTAATTAAGTATACATATAAACTGCTTGTTCGAAGCATCTGCCGTATCAAATATACCTATTTTTTATGATGATCCCTCGAACTGAATAAATTTCTACCAAAATGCTACACGAATTTTTACTTTAGCTTAAATTGATTAAATGCAAAGTAATATTCTCATTTTGTCTAATTTTCTCTATCTCAACTAGTTTTGCTTGATTGTTTCTTTTCTTGCAACAAACAACACGAAATCACATTAAACCATATGGAACAACTCACGATGTGAAAAAGAACGCGATGAGGGCGCAAATGACGACTATAGCATCAAGAATATTCCACAGGTCACGACAGTACGATCCAGGATGAAATACTACTCCTAAGTCTACTACCTACAATCAACCCAAATTTTTCAAGAGAGATTTGATGGTCAAACAGAACAACAAGTTTTTTTTATAACAATTAGTAAATTTAAACGTCACCAAACCAACAAAAAAATTAAATCAAGTGGCAGATTAATATTTCAAAATATTTTTTTTGGTACAGTAGTATTTGTACTTAGTAATAGTTAATAATAAATTTGATCAACACTAATAATAATAATAGTATAGTTTTTTTTGTTAAAATCAAGCATTCAACAAACCAATCAATTCTCAATCAACCAAGTAATAATAATACTCAATCTTTTTAGGAATAAAGATAAACGACAACAATAATAATAAGTACCAACGGACTTAAAAATTAATTAAGGGTGATTATTCTTACATTTTTAATCTGAAACCTGTCATTTACGGGTACATTACAGTGGACCAATGATTTTAAAAATACTTTTAAAACTGTTGCTTCTGAAAATCTGATTTAAAAGTTCAGTCGGAATTGACTCTACTCAACAAAATTGCAAACTTTTGTACAGCTGCAATACTCACTCACTTGTCAGTCAGTTTAAAGGAGGCAATGTCTCTCCTGGGATGAACGTAGGAAATAGTGTAATTATTTTACAGAATTTTTAATAATAATTACAGGAGGTAAAGGTATTATATTTGTACAGGCTAAAATGTTTACCAAGTTTAATAAGTATAATTAATCATGAAATCATTCTTAAAACCTGCAATTTGTTTCTAAAATATTTGAAAGCAGGTTTAATGCGGCAAACGGTTCTAACAAATATATTCTCCAGAAATTTATCTGAAATTTACTTATTGGCTGAGATATTTTCAAACTAATAGGTTAAATGCCTAGAGAAGGACATAGTAACTGATCAATGGTTCAGTTAACCTGTTGATGTATATATTCAGCGTCGTCCAACTTCTGCATAAATTTGTCTAGTGTCTTAAATAATTAGAGCTATTATTTCACACTAGCATAGATATAAGATTGGGAATGTGTTGCAGATTATTATTTATTGATCAATCCGTAGTTTGTCAAAACTATGCTTGAAATATTAAATATGGCAATTCCGATAGCTTAAAGGGACGCAATTTGTTGAGTAAAATTCATGCGCTCCACATCATCAACCAATACGTTAGTAAATTACCGGTAATTAATTAATAAAAAATAAATTATATGTTCAAACAAATATTTTCGAGATTGAAGGCTGAATAAAAAAAACTGGGATAAGTTTTATTTTAACACGAAAATCGAAATCGAGATAGGTAGCATGAGAATGAGAGAGCGAGCGAGAGATAGAGAGAGGTAGCGATATGGATATAAAATGATAGAAAGAGAAATGCTTTTAGCGAAAGAGATTCAAATAGAGAGGATACCCATAGCTTCAATCAAGCATTTTTTTCTTGCGAATACGGACGAGCTAAACTTTTACCTTTCTGGTTACTATTATTATAATTATTTTAGAGAAAATAGTTCTTTTAAACTTTTCTCGTAACCAAACCATCCCTGGAAAATTTAAATTTTGTCTCTTCAATTACTTTAAAATTTGCTAAATAATTATTATAATTATCATTTTTAAATTATAAAACATAATTTTAAAAGCCTTTAATGAATAATTGGTGTAGATGTTTTAAACTACTAAATGATTAATATTAGCGGCACTATATTAGTATTAATATTTTAGGGAGGGGAAATTGCTCAAATATTATATTTTTGATAAAATTTTGAAAAACAAAACTTGAGAAAACCAATACAAATTTTTATATAGCTCACCAGACAAGATATTTGAATAAGTAATAAAAAAGATAACCAAAATATGTGAACTGAAAAAGAGAATTAAAATTTGAGAGAGAAAAGTGGCAAATCTAAAATATCAATTTTGTACATTTCTGCACTTACTTAAAAAGTTTTTTAATGCTGCTGGGATAAATGGGTTAAAAATTGTGTTAATATTTTGTTCTATCTTTTTTACACTGGACCGTTCTCCATTCTTAAAATTTATATTATCCACTCATCTGCTTGCAAATTGTAAAAATGCGGAGAAAAAATTAAATTGGAAACGAAACAAAAATATAAGGGCGCGGAAACTTATTCCAAAAAATAAAAAAATCTCTTTCAGTCTTTTTTTTGTATCTAACCTTTTAAAAAATTAAAATTCTCTGGTTTATATACAAAAGCTTTAATTATTTTTTATCAGGATATAATTAGTTATTTCTGCTGTCCTTTTTATTCAAAACAGTAGAAGTAGCGGAAGTAGAAGAAGAACAAGTTGAATTATGAAAGTTACGTCATTTCGAAGGTGAAGGAACAGATGGCACATCCCACTACAACCGAGTCCATGACATTCCAGATATCACGAAGATAAGCGCCTGGATGCAGTAAAATGCCCAAGTCCACCACCTAGTCGTCCATCAGGATTAAAGGTCATCCATCATTTATTTTTTGGGTGTCGAAGTTGGACAGACAGACAAATTTTTGTGGTAACAGTAATGGTTGTTATGGAAGATGTGGTGCAGATGATCGAAGTGGTTGTGGTTTTGTAGTCATAAATTAATTAGTTAACAATTACAACAACAACAATTAGAGACCCTTTTTATGCATTTAGTTAGTCACGCACTCTACTATATATTGTGGCCGTGGGAAATATGCATACTTAAATTTAATGAAACTTTTTTGTTTCGTCTTTTAACCTTAAAAATTATTTTTTTTTATATTCGTAACTTATACATAAAGAGAATTGAAACGTTTTTGAGAAAACTAATTATTTTCGGAAAATGTTCACCTTACCTTTAAGATCATTTCTACAGTGAAAACACCTGTGAACGCGTAATCCAAATAGTTGAGAAATTTGTTTTTGTCCGAGTCCTCAACCACTGGATCCTCTGCAGCTAAAGCTATGCTACTCATACTAATCACCAGCATGATAAAAAGGTCAAAGTAGCGAAGATTAACCACCCAATGTGCAGCCCGTCAGAATTCTGAAATCCAAATGAAAATTTTTTAAAAATGATTAAAAATAATAATAGGAGTGAAAGTTCATCAAAATTATTTTTAAAAAATATTACGGGTTGGTTGGCGAAAGAATGAACATGGAAGAGTAAGGAAGCATTGGCTTGGGTCCTGTGGGCTCTTCTTCCTCTTCTCTTGGTTCTTCTTCAAGTTTGGTAATCCCCTTCTGTGATTAAAATATAAAGTGTACAAATTAGAAACGCTCTAATACTTGGGTCCTGTGGGCTCTTCTTCCTCTTCTCTTGGTTCTTCTTCAAGTTTGGTAATCCCCTTCTGCAATTAAAAAATATACTAGTTAGAAACCCTCTGATGTTTTTAAAAGTTGGGACTGGTTTTAAATAAATATTTGTTTACCTCATCTTCGCCTAATTGCTCCTCTTCTGCGGCAGTGAGTTCTTGTGCGTTGGCCAAATTGTCGACGGCAATAGCCAAGAATACATTAAGTAAAGTATAGTTACCGAATAAAACTAGGATTATAAAATACAAGCAATAGACCATGCCAGAGCGATACCCGCCCTGAGATTGGATTCCTTGGTACATCACTTCATTCCAGTCTTCCCCCGTCAGAATCTGCAGAAGGAAATATTTTTTTGTAAAACTATGACGCCGACGAGAATATTTCCTTTTAAAAAAAATTTACCAATCTGTAAAATAATAATAATATATACCGTAATATTTCTAATTAGAGGTAGCCTTTAATACAAAACCGTAAAATTGATAATAGTAGGCGGGTTATAATTTTTTTTTCTCCAAAAATTCTTACAATTAAAATCAGTAAGCCACTCAGGCTGATCATAATGTTCGGCGGCTACACAGGCAGTGTTTAAGAAGACGAGGACGATAACAAACCAGTAAAACCATTGTTGCTTGACCGTGTGCCGGATCCAGAAGCGGAATCTTTTCTCGGCTCTCCAGAATTGTCGACAGGCGCCTTGATTTTTCACTTTTGATTTGAGGTAGGCTGCTCGAGGAAACCCTAGAACATACATTAAGCGCTACAAAACTCACAAAACCAAATCATTCTCTACTTCTACTTCTGGTGCGAATTGTTCAGCTAAAAATAAACGAAAAAAGAGAGAAAGTTGACAAGAAAACAAAAAAATGTAGTAGTATTTTTTAGAGGTTTTTAGGAAAATTATACAAAAAAAATCAAATGAGTAGTAGAAGTTACGGAGATTATTATATTGTTATTATTTACAGATTTTTAGTAAAAAAATATGTTATACTGGTTATACGTTCCAAAATATATTTACACTAGACGTTTGATAATTATTAATATTTTTGGTAAGTTTCCACAACACAGCTAAAAGATTCTGCATTTTAGAAGAAAAATAAAATATAAAAGATTTCGTCTGAAAAATCAAAGAATTTCTATTGAGAAAAATTTGGATTTTTAGCTGGTTTGTTATTTGTAATTATTGTTTTTAAATTGAATTTTTGTTACGAATTTCTTTTTTTTTAGATTTGCTTGCACCACGTACAAACTACGATTACACTATAAAGTTAATCTAATTTTCTAAAACTATTTAGTTAATGTTTAATGGCTAATTTAAGAAGAATCTGGACGCCAACAATTCTTTATTTTAAATATTTAAAACTGTCGGCCTTCGAATGATCTCAAATTAGTCATTGTTATTATTAGAGTTATTATAAATACGCTGTTGTACCATTCTACAATTTAGCTATTTTTTCTAAAACGTATACTCTACCAATTAATAACTATATGTTAAATTGGTTATGGTCGATCTCAAAATGAATTTTTGTATATTTTTCTGATTAGAAAGTTTCAGGATTTTTTTTCTCTGAAAAGATTGATTTGAACTCTTCAATAATCGCTGTATATGAAATTTTGTCGTCAGATTATTTTAAATGGTGTTCAAACTTGACAAAATTCAAAGTTCGGTACTTCAGCACATCTCTGTTAATTAAATACGTTATGATTAATATGTACATTAATTAATGATTAAAATAGACTCACAATTAATTATTATACTATTTATACGTACATTGTTATGTTACAGCACGAATATTATAGAAATCACATTAATCAGAGAAGAAGGTTTAGTAAGTAGTAATAATGGTAGTAAATTTTTTAAATATTATGTTTCCGTAACACAATTATTATTACTGGCCACGTATTTACCCAAGAAATATGACAAGACGTTTAGCAAAAGCGCAATAAAAGATGACAAATTTAAAAAAAGAACTGAAAACAGGGTTAGGTAAAAATGGAACAATTATTTAAAAAACTACTTTATTGGTGCTATAACAATTAATTATGTGAAAAAAGCGGTAAAGTTTGTTTAAATATACGGAATATAATTTTAACAAGCGAGTAAAACATTCAAAGCAGATATTACAGATATTTAAGAAGTGAAACGGGGTTTAGTGCAAAAATATTGATGGATTTGTATATGGCTTGCGGATTCTGGTTAAAAAATCGTAGAGGCTTTTTTTATAGAGGCGTTTTATTTTTAGGTAGAAATTTCTCAAAAACATTGTTTGATTTTACCCATGATTATTTCCATTTCTTCTTCCGCCTTTGTATCCATTCTGTCCAGGTGTGCATCTCTGGCTAATATTAAGAGAGAAACCATAAAGGAGAAAGAAAAAAACTACGTCGTAATTTTATTTTTTTTGTTATTGATTCTGTGCAAAACCGTTAATATTTAACAAAAAAATAAAGAAATTATTGTTGCCTAAGTTTGACGCCGTTTAGCACAAGAGAAAAAATATGTCAAACATTTTTTTTTCGCAACCTATGCCCTTAAACTATTTTTTTCTACTGCAATCATCAGTTTCTTCGGAGAAGACTTTCTCATTTCCTGTTTCATATTTTCTCTCAATTTTATCGCAATTCATTATCACCACCTTCTGTTTGGTTTCCTTTCACTTTTCCCAGAAAATTGCTTGAAGGTTGCATATTGCGGGAAAATGTTATTTTCCCTCAAGGGAAACGTTTTTGTACGACATTCTCGCTTCATCACCGGTTTCCCGTATCAGATCACAATTTCCTTTCAATAGAATTCTCTTTCAAACCAGCACCATATTATTTCATCACGACAAAGTGAAAGTTTCTTGGGTGAAAATTTCTTGACTGTTTCTTCTTGTTACCAAGGAACAGAAGGGTGAAATTTTAATAGGGATCTAAACCTTGTGACATTTTGCGCTATAACAAACAATAAATATGGTATAATTGGGTTTGTATTTAATGACCTAAAATAATGTAAAGTAAATATAAATTTCTTTCTACTACGACAAATAGGAAATTTTATATGATATGCCATGTATATACAAAGTAGAAATATTATTATTTTTATCCAAAATATGTCAGCTTGTACTATACATAATATTATTCATAACTTTGCCTTGAACACAAGACGCAAGGCGTGGTGCCCATGGAAATGTCAAAGAAGACGCAACAAGAAGCACAGATGGAGACATTTTTTTCTGCAAAATGTTGCTGCACCGCTTCCATATGTTAGTATATGCTAATATTGGCTTTCTCCTTCCTTACGTATTGAAAGTCTGAAAAGAACCACTTGTTTTTTACTGCAACCTGTCAGATAAAATCAATTCATTGAGAGTCTAATAACATTAGCTAAAATGTTATCCGACGTTAAAAAAGATAATGTGCAATTTTACACTAATAATTATTTCTTTCAAAAAATAAACCCGACGCTGAATCTTTTCCAACCGCCATACCATAAAAATTTATACCAGACAGCATTATAACCTGAGGAACAGCCAAAAGTATGCCACCAATATATTTTCTGGAGGATATCCTAAATTTACGATCTTGAGCCCCATTGACTGGCGCCATGAAATCTACTAGTCTGGCTAGGTATGCACTTTGTGTAGGCGTTTTAGTGATGGTGATGGTAATAATAACCCTAAAAATAATGATGCCACCACGGCTCCTACCTTCATCCTTATTTTTGTATGCGTTTAACAAGCCACATGACGTATCTCCAGCAGAGAGAAAGGGAGAGAGAAAATGGAATAATGTATTCTGTTGCTGTTTTTGCTGTGTGGTATGTTGTGTCAAGAAGAAAAAAAGAGGAAAAGTCGTGTTAACTTTTTGCTGACATGGAGACAAGCGAACGAGATTCTTGGAGAAAATGAATGAAAATGGGATAAATGGAAATGCAACCCACTTTTGTGTAGTGATTTATGTATGCAGAGAGAGTATGCTCAAGTGCGGATTTCTAAAAATAGGGCTGAGATAGAGATAAATATTAGAAATTATGGACACATTTATATATAGCAAACATTGTTTTTATAGTAAGTAGCATTACACAGAGAAAAGCTTCAAAAATACACAGAAATATATGTGAGTATCAACAGCTAAACATGTAACGCAAACACTTAAATAAATCTACACACAGATAGATAAACACAGAATATTTAATTAACATAATGTGTTAGATGGTCGAAATATCTTTTTAAAATATTTTATCTGGCTTGAATCGTCTCCTGTTCCATATCATATGCCAATATTTAAAATTAAGTTTATTTTTGTAAAAGTTTTGTGTCGTTTAGAAAATTGTTGTGTCGTTAATTTTTTTCATTTAAGCGAGATTTATTTACAGTTGGGCCACTCATAACTTCCAATGTTAATATTTTCTACGCCAAACAACAACAACAACATCAACATCAACAGCTACTTCTATTTTTACTTCATGGTGCTTGCTTGTAGAAATTATTATTTTTTTGAACTTTTAGCAAAATATCTTAAATTTCCGAAATTCGATTTTTCAGTCTTGAAAATTTAGTAGTGAGTTTTCAAAAAGATTACTCTACAAAATTCAACTGAGTACGCTATCATGTACATTTTTTATTATGAAAATAAACATTTTTTTAGTACTGTACAATTTTTTTTTTGCTCGCTACGATTATATTACTACTACAACTACTACCAAACATACCTACGTGTACACACATATATAGAGTTTCAACCGGAAAAAAGAAAACTAAAAACACAAAGAAATTTTAGGGATTCAAAAATAAAAACTTTGTGGCGTAAAAGTGGCACAAATTTTTGGATGGTATGGAGAGATAAAAACTAAAACTTGGGAAAGGATATTTTTTGGTGTTGATATTTTGGTCTGGTTTGTTGTGATGATTTTTTTAAAAAAAGAAACAAAAATTGAAACTAAATTTGAATAAGAAGAAGCAGTAGCGGTATAGCTGAACAACAGCAAAGACATAGACAGAGAGAGAGAGATAGGCAGTAGTAGTGGTAGTAGTAGTAGAATCGCCCAAGTTATGGAGCGGCTTTCATCACCTCCTTTTGATTTCTTCTTGAGTGGAACTATCAAAAGACAGAGAGAGAGATAGGCAGTAGTAGTGGTAGTAGTAGTAGAATCGCCCAAGTTATGGAGCGGCTTTCATCACCTCCTTTTGATTTCTTCTTGAGTGGAACTATCAAGATATTGAGACCATAATCCACAACTTCACTATATATTGATCATCATCATTAATAAGTCATTCATAAATTTTTTTATAATTAGAAAACTTAATAATTAATTTACTTACATTTAAAAAATATTTTCTTAAATTAAAACTTATATAAAATATATCACTTAAGATTAATACACTTTTTATGACCATTTTTTTATTTGAAATTTGTAATATTGGCTATATTTGTGTACACAGTTTTTACGAAATAATCTGTCAAACATTTTTGGTTGAGCTAAACGCCCTTGATATTTTTTTTGGCGAGTTGCTTTATTTTTGAACAAGTTACAAATTGCTTGTTTTTTTCCTAGGTTGACGTGATACTTTTGCTAATGGCCTTACATCACGTACACAATCTCTGCTGCTGATGTTCCTTTTTCGTGAACTTTTAAAATTTCGCCCACGCCCTTTACTTTTAAAATGGACTTTAAAAGACTACTTTTTGGAGAATGCAACCACTTTATTTATTTATTCCGGAGATGGTTCTAAAATTTACTACTGTTTTTCGCTTGATAGCTTTTTGGTTTTTCAGAGGTGGCCTTCACCTATTTACTGTATTTTAAAATGGGGTCAGATATTTGGCCNCTTTTAAAATAGACTTTAAAAGACTACTTTCTGGAGAATGCAACCACTTTATTTATTTATTCCGGAGATGGTTCTAAAATTTACTACTGTTTTTGGCTTGATAGCTTTTTGGTTTTTCTGAGGTGGCCTTCACCTATTTACTCTGTTTTAAAATGGGGTCAGATATTTAGCCATCCGTGGAAAGAAAATGGGTTTCTTCAAAAAAAAAAAACGGCAAGAAGACGTGATCCAAATTTCAAACATCTGTGTACTCACTTGGTTTCAAAGTGGTTAACCGTATTGCCCTACTGGACTTATTTAGAATTTGATAACTGGGTTTGAGATATTGCAACATATATTTTTTCAAAGCCAGAAGATCAGAATCTTCTAAAATGAAATATTTTATTGTTAGATTGTCCTTTGTCATATTTTCTACTAATTCTGAGCACATCAAACAACCAAATGCTTTTAATTGAGTGGAAGTCTAACAACAGCAGTAATAATAATCATAAGCTCATTTTTATAGTATCTTATTTATTGTCTACTTTTCTGGCAAAATCCTCTTATTTTGCTTTAGCTATTGTGACAACTAATTAAGAGGATGATTTCAACGACGTCGAAAATAATCTTCTTTTCTTTTATTATGACAACCCGTGGCAGATTAATTAAAGTTGTCGCCAGAATATGATATTCCGGATGACAAGATTAACGACCAGATGCAAAAATATATTTTTGTCGAAATTTTCACTACCAAAAAATCTGTATAACAATTTTTTCGGGTGAAAATGATTTTTTTCGAGAAGAAAAAGAATTTTTAACAAGATAGAAAAAACGGTGGCGTTTAAGCTTTAAAGTGTGTGAAAAATAGAGATAGATAGATAGATAGACAGAGAAATAGAAAATACGTATGTTTTTCAGGGAAAATGAATCGGGCATGAAAAATCTTACTTTCAAATTTATTTTTTTAAGTATCTTAAATAATTAGAAAGAGAGATAGAACAATTTTTGAAATGGAAAAAGGGGGAAATATTTTTTAAAAATTGTGAACTCACCATCGTCAACATCTTCAGTCTCCTCTTCTTCCTCCGTGTCCGTACTCCTACTTTTGCCCAGGGCTTTTAGCTTCTTTCTCTTTGCAGCAGCGCGCCTGCGCGCTTCAATAATGCGCATTTTCTCCTCCTCGGAAGTTCGCTCTTCCGCGAGGATCACTTCTTCAGCCTTGCAAATCCACTCCACATAACCGTTCAACTCCCGTTCTAATTGTTGCTGGCGTCGGAGTTTTAGGAAAGCTTGGCGGTTCTCTACTCTTTCTCTCTCTTTGGCAAACTCACTGGNTCAGCCTTGCAAATCCACTCCACATAACCGTTCAACTCCCGTTCTAATTGTTGCTGGCGTCGGAGTTTTAGGAAAGCTTGGCGGTTCTCTACTCTTTCTCTCTCTTTGGCAAACTCACTGGAAAAAATTTACCCGGAAATGTTTTCCCCGGTTATTTCGGAAGATTTTTTTTTGTGTTGCTTTTCCGCCGCGAAACATTTTATATTTTTTTACTTACCCGGAAAGAACACCGAGAACGAGATTGAGCATGAAGAAAGATCCGAGCACAATAAGAGGCACAAAATAAATCCAGTTATACGCGCTCCCCAGAGCATCGTTGGTCTGTATATAGGAGAAATAGGAGAAAAAAACGAAATATTAGACTGCAACATTCAACCATTATAATCGTCACCTTTAACCACATTAAATATCTATTTCATGGCATGGGAAAAGAAATTCGACAACATAAAGTCAATCGGGGAAATACGACCCGGGAAATTGGAGATGCTCTTCTTTTTATGGTAACCTGATATCTTTCTCTCAGGAAAAAAAATTGTTAAGACTTTCTTTTTTTGGAGTAAGTTTGGGTACAAAGATGATCTTTTTTATTTCTGAAGAAAAAATAACGTTTCGGTTTTTTTACCCAATAGAGAATGGCTGTCCATCCCTCCATAGTGATGCACTGGAAGACGGTGAGCATGGCAAACCCAATGTTGTCAAATGAAGTGATCCCAAAATTGGGACCGATCCATTTATCCTGACACATGGAAGTATTTGCGTTGCACACGTATGCCCCTCCAGGAGCCTTTGCTTGATCGATCGGATTACACGGCGTCGGATATTCACCTTCTTTTACTATCTCATCTGTTGTAAACGCGGGTTGTGAATTTCAAATTAAAATTGGTTTACAAAAATTAGTGACCTAAGTGCAACCAAACGTTTTAGAAAGTGGGGTAAAAATTTATACCTAAATTTTCAAGGCTGTAACAGGTCCTATGTAACACTCCGCAGTAGAACTCTAAACCGATTATAGCGAAAATAACGATAGCGAACAAAACGAGTAAACCAATTTGGAGAAGTGGGGCCATCGCCTTGATGATGGACTTCAAGACGACCTGTAAACCTGTAAAGTAGTGCCATTGTCCAAGGTGCAAGGTCAAGATGGACGGTCACACCATAAAAGACGAGTCATGTTAGTTTTTCACGCCATTCAAAATATTTTTTTTTAAATTTAAAAAAAATTAAAGTCGGAAAAAAAACGACTTAACCGAAAAATTCATAATTTTTATTTTAAAAAAATATGTGCATATTTACTTTCTTTTAAAAGATCGAGTGCATCCCTTTCTCATCCTATTAATTTTCCTTGTTAATTTATATTAGTATTTTCATTTATTTTCCCTTTCTACCCAATAATTACCTGTCTACCTATCTTTACATAATAAATAGTTAATATATTAAACTTTAACATATTTACTTTCCCTTTTTGCATGTCATTATTATCGAAAACGACATTTTTTTCCATCTACCAAACAAATGATCAACAACCAACATATATACGTATGTATGTAGGTATACAACAACCGGCAACAAAATTTATTACCATTGATTATTACTTTTTTTGTTAGCCGAGCAAACATTAATTAGTAAAAGTACACGGATGACGTGTTAGAAAATACCCAGAAATAATAATGACGTTACTGTTGAAAAATAAAGGCATGCAATTACGGTGGTAGGTCATTGTAATTTCACCGTAATATAAAATTACCATCAAAAACTATTCATGATTGCAGTAGAGAGAACAAAAGTATAAATGGAAGGTTATTTTTCCAACTAATTTAATTACATTTACAAAGGCATGGCATGATGAATTCCGATTATTTTTATGTGGAATTATCATTAAATGTCGTTGAGAGCGTGTCAGTATGATGATTAGTGTGTAACGTCAACTCTTGCGTTTTTTAACCCTTATTCGCTCTGGAAATGCTACCAGCTAACTTTTATGGATTAACTTGGCTGACTAAATATCTATTAAAACTTTATTGAAAACTAGCAAGTTACCTAAAGGACCTCATGATATATGGATCTGACTAAAGTCAACCTACTTTTATAAATCTAAACTAAATTTTGGCGTTTAGATCCTACAAAATTTTAAATTATTCTAATTCTCGTGATTACTTTCAAATAAATAAAATATATTACGAAATTAAAATAATATTTTTTCTAAATAAATTTTACTTATATAAATTGATAAAACTACAATAATTTAAATAATTATAGTAAGGGAAATAGTATACTCGGTATTCCAGAGACGAGTATTCAGGGGTCGCAACACTCGGATGGCTCGTAAGGTGCGAAGATCTACCCCAATATTTCCTTGAGCAAACAGCGTGATGAACCTGGATGAATTTTATATACCAGTACCAAAAATTATTATGAAGTATTATTTTTTTATGATGGCATGTTACAACGCAATTTCATGTAAAAATAATAATAATAATGTACACCATTTAGAAAATAAAATAAATTTGCAGCATATATTTTATAACATCGAGGAGTTGAAAAAACACACGATATATAAAATAGAGTAAGTAAAAAGGACCGACCAAAAAACGGACGACACAACAGAGATAATATATTTTTTTGGCATTGTAAGTTTAAATGGTATCATTTATAATTTTGAATTTATTCAGTCCATCGAATTATTTGACACTCGAAGGACCAAAAAATGTCATGTATATTGGTTTTGGTATTCATCATCATTATTTTATTCTTAAATAAATTTATTTGATGGTGGTGATGTGGACCAAGAAAAAATGGAAAATAATTAAATAAATAATTGTAACATTTTTAAAGCAGGATCAGCACAAATTTTTTTGTCAGCCAATAATATGAATCAAGTGAAGTATCAAAGAGCTTAGCGAGCCGTGTAGCAGCTTGTTGATTTCGGAAACAGAAAAATAAAAAAATGGAACAAATAAGCAAATATCGTATAAATGGCCCGTATATTTTTCTACACTCTAAAAAATTCCAAACGACGTGACACTGCGACAAAATATATTTTTTGCACGCCAAAATATTTCTAGTTTTGCGGTGATCTTGCTGATGATCTTGAGGGAATTAAGGATAACAGAAAAAGTATAATTATAACAAAAATACAGCACACAAGTTTGTTGAGAATGTTGTTGAGAGATTATATCGCTGTAGCAGTAACGGTGTGTTGGAGTATTGCATAATATACGTTTCCTCTCTCTCTCGTTATTTTGTTTTATATTCGCTTTCCTTTTAACACAGAAAGGTTTTTTTACACGCACATCACAAAGAGCTATTTACAAGAGCGTTTTTTTATGGTGTGTGGTTTTTATAGTGCAACAAAGGCAAGCTTTAGCAATATGTGTGAGATAATATCAAGTTTTTTTTGCAGACAAAAAATATATATACATATATACTTTTGTGCATATATTTTTATATGAGATGTGAGTGTGTGATGTTGCAAATATGCATTCAAGTCTCCGGCGTGGCATCTGAACTGGATTGCGAAAAATAAAAGAGGAATGGAATTCAGTTTGATTATATATATGTATTTTTTTTTTCTTTTTGTGTGAAATTCCATTAAAGTAGGGTGAGTATTTATTGCTCGGGTTTTTTATGGTGACCATCAGAATGACAATTTGGATCGATGCTATGTGTTCCTTTTCTGGGAATTGGAAATACGCAAAACAGAAATGAGTAGATTTGTGCAAATATTTGGTATTCTGATTTGCGCTAATACCCGCAGAAAAAAACTTGAATGCATACCAGCAGAAAATAAAATAAAACACAAAGTGTTTAAAAAAATATATATACAAAGTGTGTGTTACATTGTGCTTTCACAAACAGATTATAAAAAAATACGCATAGATTGAATACCGCAACATAGATAGATATTTTTTTAGAAAAAAATACAGAAAGGTGTTAAAAATATACTACACGTTATATTGTGTGTATATATATATATAGAAGGTATATATAAATATAATAGGTAGGTAGAAAAGGAAGTGCTCTGATGAGAGTGAGAGATTAGATGGTAATTAGTAGATTCGTTTTTTTTGTTAATATTACTTACCCATCGCCTTCCAAATGTTAAGCAACTTCCGGATTCAAGATAAGACAAGACAGCAACCAAAATTTATGTATTTTTCATTCAGTTATATTTACAAATTTGGTTTAAATTTTTTTAGCGGTTAAAATTTCATTCATTAGTTTTCATTATTTTTTTATGTAAATTCATAACGCAATTTTGAGTATTATTATTTTATGTTAAGATTTTGGAAAATTTGTTAAATCGCAAATTCACACACAAATTAGAAATTCATACGCAATAAAATATTTACGGCTACAAAATTTACCAGAGAAGCTACATACCACAAACTGTTGATAATTTACAATATTTTTTAGCATGCATGCAGCAAAATTTAAAGCTTACAAACAATTCATGCAAATCATTATTTACGCTCGCGCACTCCAAAACATGCATTTGCAAATATTTTTGGTTTGAAATATTTGCTAACGTTACAACAGTCCATTGTATTTTCATTCAAGTCATGCACGTGAAGTGAATAAATTAATTTTTTGTGTCGTCATATAACTTCTTCAGGCTTTGAAAATACACAAAATACCGCCGAGCCTTTTTCTAATCCACCACTTGTGTACCATTTGGATTCCGAGAAAAAATTATCCGGACTAATTCTACGAAGTATAATCCTGTCAATCCTTATTACTCGACTATGCCGACATTTATTAGTGCTGTCATTCAAATTCGACAGCCAAATAATCCCACCATCATTTCTTGTTCACCGCAAAGCTAATAAAGTATTTTTTTTCTTTTCTTAATCCTTCTTCTACGCTTCTTGAATCTCGGCTCAGCTCTTTATTTTTTCTCCGAGCACAATAAAAACAGACAGAACCCTCATAATGAACAAATAAAAAAAACTGACAATAGCCGTCATCAAGTTTGTCGTCATCTTCCATCTCATTCGGATTGCGTCATCAAAATATATTTTGGTCGTGTTTACTTTACTTAATTTTTGTTAACGCTGGAAGCATAGCAACGCTTCTGAACGAAACCAAATAGTAACAAATCTTATTTCGAATTACGTCATTAAATTTTTATGCATCTAAAAAAAATTCCTGCGGTATTTGTACGCCATTAAATAAATTATTGCATAAAAATTCAACCCAATTATTGTTAAG
>JAHZMV010000622.1:0-12046 GCA_027743765.1 Coecobrya sp. COE2
TGCGGAATAATGAGTGCAAAAGAACAATAAGATGTTTAAAAGAAAGACAACTTCAGGGAGCTGCGAAAGGATTTGGCGATTTGGCATTGGGATGGAGCCAGTGGCAACATTGTTTGTACTACTGGCTAGCTGCATTATTTTCAGCGACGAAAACTGTGTAAAATCATTGAATGTTATTATTAAATAGCTGAATTACTCGATGAAATCAGAAATTAGTAGAATTGAAAATGAAAGAATTACATAAATTTGGTAGGAATGACGTTTGAAATGTTCCTGAATTATTGTCTGACTTTTGCTGGCATTCTATGTAACTTTTGAACCAATTGTGTTTTGCTTCTGTTACACGTCGTTTACTCGGGATGTAAACAAGGTTACAAAAGGGTGTAAAATATTAAGTCCATTTACAATATACCATGCTAAGCATGCGAAAAACAACTCACTCAAAAACACAAGATTTTGCCAGCTATCTGCAATAAATCATTTCAATGCATCAGGCATTAACAGTCTGTACACCGTCATCAAAACGGGCTAGAATGTAAGCGAATGCAAGCGAAAGCAATTAGTAAAACGGATGTTTGTAGAGGATCAGATGCAGTAGTTTGTGAGTTTCCACTATGACGAAAGATGTTTTGACGAATAATCAAAATGGAGTGATTCCAACGGAAAATATAGCAATAAAGTAAAAATGAATCAGGAAATAGATACTGCATTTGGCCATTTAGGTTGGACATTTCAACATCCTTTACGAATTCTGATATAAAAAATTACTGTAGATACAACGTGTACATGTATAAGTCAATAGCCAGGAGTACGAAGCTAATATTTAGATTGCTTAGGCCCTATGCAAAGGAGCCCCAACTTGTGGAAACCTGGACGATGTCGAATTACTACTGTAGCAGTTATGTATGGAGTGTTTAAGAAATGTGCTGAAAATTTACCAATGACAATACTTCAGCATAGGTAATTTTCTTACTTATTGGGGAATATACGATTAAGTCATGGATAAATAGAAATAATTCAATTGTGTAACGAAATGGATTTTAGATTTTATCGAAAAAATTTGTACGTCAAATATATTTGGAACCACTGGCATAGGCTTACCATAAAAATTAATCGTTGTAAGTTAACCACCTATTAATGTGGAGTTGCCTAAGTCGAACTAGTTATCAAGGACATAAAAATATTTTACGTATAAAAGCACACTCAAAGAATCAAAATAAATTCATTGCGGAAGTTATTTTTATTTAGTTGAAATAACATTAAGCTTATTTACTATCGGAGAAGATTGTATATTCAATTTTGTAATATCAATAATTAAATCAAATGCCAATTTTGCAGTGAATATTGATATTTCCTGCATTTGCAACTTTAGAAAAATAGATTTAGTATCCGATTTTGTGGTTTATCGTTGTACTATATACGGTTTTGTGGATGGTATGTAAGTATTTCCAGTCGTGGGTTAAATATGCAACTATTTTCAATACCTATTCCTCACATCATAATAAACACATTTTATGTGATACTTCCTGTATAGATAACTTTTTAATAATTTAATAGATTTAATTTAATTTAATAATCTAACTACTGTGTAATTTGTGGTTTGTCTAAGAAAATGAGTCCACTTGACGGAATGATGCATTTAATTCAACAATTTGCAGTAGTCGGGATTTAAAACATCTAAATATAAGTCTACTGACAGGTGAATGGCGTTGGTTTATGTGGTTTGGCAAGTCTGAAAACGTTCTGCATTAAAATGCCGTCCGACCTAACCTTACTCGTTCTTTCCTTAAATCAAACCATCGCAAACGTCACTTTCCATCCTACTGGTATTCTTGGAATTCAACAACCTTAAACTGGGAGATTAACGATAAAGCCAACGGAAATTCATTTCCCAGGGATTATAAACTAGACAAAGTAATCGTCTTGTTAAATTGTACACTGTTTTTGATAGTTTATCCGCTGCTGCTGTATTTTACCATTTACTCAAATCTTCCCCAGTATTTGGCCATACTCTACGGCGTTGTTCCATTGATATTACCGGAGTGTTTATTGATCGATTAAAAGCTCGTTAAATTTGTGGGAAGAGATACAATTCCTCTCACCAACTGGCTTTATCGTAACGACGGATTGAAAACTGAAAAGTTCAATGAATTTGCCAAAATGATGTGTGTCCGAAATAAAGCATCCTTCTTGCTATACATTTTAGCCAAAGGTAACGAAATAAATTATTATTATTATTTACTTAAAGAATACAAAACTGAATAAGACGTTTATTTTTAGATCCCAAACAACACAACCAAAAACCTGATTGGATAGATCTTCTTCTAATTAATATTCTCACCGGGTACACATTTTATGGTTTCATGTTTCCGATATTGTTTACAATTTTTAATATAGACGTAATCCACGTAGTACTACTAATAATAATAGATGATGCAATCTGGAAAAATCATTTCACAATCCTTCTTCATGAAAGCATTACGTTTCGATTATCCGTTACCTTTTTATCGCGATATATCTTTCGGGGTGTTTACGAGTTTCCGAATGTTTTTACTGTTTGGGTTAAGTCATTGCAAAGTATTATGCTCTGTTTTGAGGGGGGTTGAGACTGAAGCTATGCATATTCGAAGGGCTACAAAGAACTACAAACAAATTAATACTTATGTGGCGCATATACACTTATTCTTTGGATCGGTTTTAGGGAAAACAAGGATTTCAACTTTAGCTGGAGCTGTGGTTGGATTCAATTTATTTGTGTTTGGGATGAGGACTGGTAGTTTTGTTTTTCAGATTACTGGATTGTTTCCGGCAATAACGCAGGCAATGTTGCAAGCATGTGTCTTTTATTTTGGATGCTGTATAACTCAGATCAGTGAATTGTTTATTAGAAAATGGAGACAGGAATATGGGCTAACTTTGGATGGAAAAGGTCAAGTAGGTAAATATTTGAAAATTGTGCAACCCCTCAGGTTCAAGCCGGATTTTGTCGGGTATTAAATTATGCAGGTAGTCAGAACATATTTCGACTCTTTTCTTCAAAATTCTGCAAATCTTATGCTGTTGTGGGTGAACCCTTAAGTCGACGATTGTAAACTCCTTCAAGAATAATAATTATTTTTTAAGAAATGTGTGTACTTATTATAAATTATCAAGCGAAGTAATGTACCACTTGCAATCAATGTAGGATAATTAAATATATATGTTCATTATTTTGATTGGAGTTTTAATTTATTCAGAAAATAATATTTATGCTAGTATTAACTGACAAGGATTAAGATACTGGTCTACTAATTTAATCTTATAAGCGATTATCATTAATTTTAAATTAATGTAGCAAACTTAGACTTCCTTTGTAAGTTGGATTTACTAGGAAGATAATAGATATAAATGTTATCATTATTGATATGTTAAATATAAACGTAATATTTGTAACTAGGTTACTAGATTCTACTAACAATGTAAATGCCTAACTATTTATATACTTCGTTTGCATTAGAAGTAAAACAATTGCAATTTTTTAGTTGCTCTGTTAAATGGCGCATCGTAACTGCTTTCAAGAAATCATTATTAATGAAACACAATATAATAGGTAAGAAAATTGGAAATCTTTAAAGAAAAATGAAATTAAAGTCAATAAACAACCGGCATGGACCGGCGTCAATAAACAACCGGCGTCAATATTATAATTGACATTTGACATGTGCTTGAATGTTTATATTTGACTCTTGCTGAAAATACGTGTTACTTGTACAACACTTATATTTTGCTTGGGCTACAAGCCGTGCGACGGAATTACAACCTACATGCAGATAGACAGAACGATAGGTTCCACAAATCCAGCTAACAAACTTGAATGAGATCACGTAATAACAAAATAGCTTTGAGATGAAGTTTCTCCTCTATAATCTTCACAACTAATTTTATAAATTTATACATTTTGTTAAATCAAATGTTGTTAGTGAAATATATGTATGTTTATTATAAACCTGTAACTTAGAGGAGTAATGAAGGGCTTCTAATGAAATGAAAAACTGAACACCGAAAAAATATATAGGGAATGATCGGGTGGACAATGCCAAGAAACATGGGATGTGTATAGATGTTCTCGAACCAAGAAGTCGTATGGTAACTTTTTGAAAATAATATGCAACCCCAGTATGCAATTCTACTTCAAAGGCATCTTAAAAATGCAATTTTATGTTAAGCAAATTGTTCAAGTTTATTCAGGAATTTATGCAAGTATTTCATTGTGAGTTGGTGTCACGAAAGAATTACTAAGGTGCTAATAAATTAATAAGCATGTTTCATGGAATAATTACAACAACAAAGAACAGTTTTAGTTTCCCAGCATTTTTATTATTTTATTCAATCATTATGAATTTCAAATGATGGATTTTCTGGCCTCAGAAAAGCACAAGCAGGATAACATTAGTAATATTGGTACTCAGTTCGTCAAAGTAATTTATTATAGCGTTTTTGCTTAAGGCAAACTGACTAGCAAAATAAACCGACAAAGGCTTTTGCTTCGGCTACCACTATAATTAAATATCGGCCTTTTCTGTCTGACGATTTCAATAGAACAGAGCCTTTAATCGGGTGTGTTATTAAAAATGAATATCGAAATTCGCAGACCTACAACATATGAAGTGGATGTGGAAGGTGTGCTCACGAGACAGTTTCGTTTTTAAATTCGAAGGTTATATAGTAAAAAACAGCCACACTATTAAGTGCTTATACGCTCTCCCTTCGTTTCCTTGGAGAAGAGTAAACAGCAGAATAAGGACCAAATAATTAGCAAATATCATTGACGCGTCAAAGTATAAAATGTTGAAATCACAGCAAATAAATACTTTTCTGGGAGGATATGTATCCACGGTGATCAAGTTCAACTTTTAAAGTCGGTTCTGGAGATGATTGCGACGGCTATCAGGAATCCTACAAAATAATACTCTTAAAATCTTCAAGGTTATTATTATCATCTTTGCTAGATTCGATTTTACCTTAAGAAATATGACTGCAGTCACTTTCACGGTTGTCGGGTCCAGATAAGCTGTTTACTTTCTCACTTTCACTACCAGTAAAGTTGTTGTCACCTTTCCCCAAAATAACGGTCTTGTAGAATGTTTGTAAATCTTCAATAACTGTAAATCAGAAGAGAATAAGAATGAAGTAAAATAAAATTACAAATTTTAACGCAATTATTTTTAGTCCAATTTTATAAAAAAGACCTAGCAAAACTTTTTCCTGAAACTGAACAAGTTCCATTTCACGCCTATTTTCCAAATTTGAATCATGGTCCAAAATAATTTTGGGTTGACCTTGGGATTTGAATAGATTGAGCAGTTCATCCACACTGTACATCCAATTCTTAAAACTGGTCACTTGATCCTCTAATTTTCTCAGCTCAATTTGCAACTCAATTTGCCGGCGGCTCACATTCTTTTCAATTTCTCCTAGATCCGGTTTGCTGGACATGGCCGTGGAAATTATTGTCATACATCGGCTGCATAAAGAGGTCAAGGAGCTTTGTTGCAGGTGTTGTTCGAAATTATAATTATTTGAGGAGGAGGATCCGTCGCTTTGTCTCTGGAAACGATAAGATTGGTTTCCCTCATGAATGCTTGTTGGTTGCAATTCATACTGACAACCACAAAGTACACATACTTTACAGGTGACTTTTTCAGGTTCCATGATTTTCAAAAATTTGTCTAGAAACTATTTGCATTAAACTGGCAATTTAAAACTTANGCAGGTGTTGTTCGAAATTATAATTATTTGAGGAGGAGGATCCGTCGCTTTGTCTCTGGAAACGATAAGATTGGTTTCCCGCATGAATGCTTGTTGGTTGCAATTCATACTGACAACCACAAAGTACACATACTTTACAGGTAACTTTTTCAGGTTCCATGATTTTCACAAATTTGTCTAGAAACTATTTGCGTTAAACTGGCAATTTAAAACTTATCTTGAGCAAAGGCAAAACCAAAATAAACACCAGATCACAGCTGAGATTTGTTTGACGGGAAATGCTCTTGCCTTTCCCTGTGACGAGTTTCGACATGAAAAATGTGGAAAAAAGTGTTTTAACATGTACATACATATTTGTGGCATTGCGCATTGATATGCTCAAACTCCACACATGAAACATGAAAATATTTGCTGAGAGTGTAAAGTCGGTACGCATATGCTCTCAGCCCATTTTCATAACACTATTATGAAAACATAAAGACGAGTTCTGTAAAACAAACATAAATATAAAATGTTATAAAGGATACTTGACTCGTAAATTTTCTCTTTGGTATAAATTTTGATCGTTAGGCAGATATTACATATCGTCTGTATGATTATTGAAAGAGAGCCACAGCAATTTTTATCAGTCCTGACAAAGGGCCCAGCAATTTTTGGGGCGATGTGAGAACGATATACCAAAATGCTGGAAACTTAGATTGTAAGCATTGTGGTATATCGTTCTCAAATCGCCCCAAAAAATTGTTGTGGCCCTTTGTTAATACTGACAAAAATTGCTGTGGCTTTTTCAAAAATCACCGACGATATGTACCAATGTAACCTGTATAATATAACAAGAATTTGTTCTTTAATTCTAAAATGTTCTGTTCTATTTATAAATGTTCTATCGAAGGTACAGTAAAAGTAATAATCTTCTGATTTGTATGCTTAATTGAATATAAATTTCATTTGTGCAGTGTTATGGTAAAACCGTTGTGAGTATGCCAATAAATGGAAAATTTTCAATTTATTTTATTTATTTGTAGGTAACTATTTAGGCATGCTATTTAATATTTGAGTTTTGAATTTATCAAAACAATTTTAAATTGCTAAAACTCAAAAATAACTTTAATTTATATTCATAAATGGACTCCGGGAATGTAATTATTTTGTGAGTTGAATTTTGCCTTTCTGTATCAAACATCCGGGATCATTGGTTTCAGTTTGTACTTAGCATCAGAGGAGATAAGCACTTTAAATTAAAAGTAGACGATTTATCATGCCGTCAACGCTCAGTCTAATTGCGCATAACTTGAATCAGACAATTAGTAACTATACCTTTCCATCATACTGGTTCTCCTGGAACAGGGAAATTTTAATATGGGAGCTGAACAAAGAAATCCCGGAGAAGCCACTTCCCAGAAACGAAACTCTTTACAAGGGATTTTTCTACTTAAATTTGATTTTGCTTTTTATATGTTTTCCAGTTGTAATGTACCTCACAATATATGGAAACCTTCCCAAGCAAATATCCATCCTAGCCGTAATTGGGGCTCTCCTATTAATCTTATCACTGACATCAGAGACCGTCATTGTGGAACAGGAAAATCAGTTCCTTCCTCTAACCAACTGGTTATATAAATCGGATGGATTAAGTAATACGGAGTTTATCGAGTTGTGTCATGTTGAGGGAAAGCGAAACAGAATATTCTCCCTGGCAATAATTTTCTATAAAGGTAACCATTTCACTTTCACCTTAAACATATTTAAGAAATTAAGGTGATTTTCAAGAGGTCCAAATTTCCAAATCGAGATCCCGACTGGATTGGTATTCTGCTTATTAGTGTTGTAATTGTATATACGGTTTATGCTATGCTGGTCCCAATTATTGGGATATTTTTGAACCTTGATCTGTTATACGCTATGGTTGTCATAATGGACGACATTCTCGGAACAAACTCATGCAAAAGATTGCTTCATGAAAGTATACTATTCTGGATTTTTCGTGTCATCTATACTCCTGTACATTTTTCGGCAATATTGATGAGTTTCCGAACTTTAATTATTTTAGGGGTAAGCCACTGTCATGCTCTGTACAATGTTTTGAAGACGTTAGAACGAAGCACTAATATGCGATATGGCTTGCGAAAATATAGAGCTGTCATCACTTACATGGCATACATCCGATCATTTTGTAATGCAAGTTTAGGAAAGCTAATGCCTTTATCATTTGCTGGTTGCATGCTGGGATTTAACGTTTTTCTTTATGGTGTACAAATAAACAATTTCATTTTTTATGCAGCCGGTGTTTCACTTTTTATTGTATTTTTATGCACTTCAGTTAGCATGTTTTACTTTGGACGACTTGCTACAGCGAAAAGTGTAAAGATAATTAACAGGTGGAAAAGTGAATATAGGCAAAGTTTGAAAGGGAATGGGGAAATAGGTAAACTTTTGAAGCAGGTTCATCCAATAATGTTTAAGATGGGTTATGCTGAGTATTTGAATGTTGAAACTGAAAGAAACTATTTTAATTCGTTGCTTGAGAATACGGTGAATGTAATGCTTTTGTGGGTGTGAGGCTATATTGTTGGATTTTCTGTTTTATGTTTTTGAAAATTTTAATTTTTTAACTTAGGTTAATTTCCACTTCACATGTTACATTGCTTGCTCATGCAGTGGTTTGACATTGTACATTTTGTCTCTGTTAAATGTTTATTTTAAAAAATTGTTGCATGCAAATATAACTTATTATGAGACAAAATTTGGTCGGTCGCGCTCATACACTCATCAGCATATTATGTAACTTGAGGCATAATAAATAATAATAACATATTATATGCTTCATAAAATAAAATAATTCAGCAATAACAAAAACATTTTACTTAACATATCATATTCTTCATTGCCTTGACTTGTCTGCTTATTAAATAAAGTAAATAGTTTGAACCAAATTATAATTTCCACTTCACATGTTACATTGCTTGCTCATGCAGTGGTTTGACATTGTACATTTTGTCTCTGTTAAATGTTTATTTAAAAAATTGTTGCATGCAAATATAACTTATTGTGAGACAAAATTTGGTCGGTCGCGCTCAAACACTCATCAGCATATTATGTAACTTGTGGCATAATAAATAATAATAACATATTATATGCTTCATAAAATAAAATAATTCAGCAATAGCAAAAACATTAACATATCATATTCTTCATTGCCTTGACTTGTCTGCTTATTAAATAAAGTAAGTAGTTTGAACCAAATTGAGAATAATATTATTTATTTTCCCGTTTTCAGGGTTCACTATTTTCTGGATTTTTATAATTTCTAAAATATGACTCACTTACGAAATGTAATAAAATTGGATTTTGCATCTACCTACTTACTGGAAAGCCGCAACAGCGAAACAAGCCAGAGCTGAATTATCCTTGACTGAATGCGCTTTCATTTGCTTGTGTCTTGTAAGCTGTTGATGCGTTAGAATGACAGAGAGAATTTTGGTATGTGTTACGCAATAGAAAAAAGTTCATATTATACACATGTAACAGATATGCAGGCAATGCTGAAAACCATATGACTCTTGTAGAGCATACATATTATAGTATGATGAAATGGTAAAGACTGCAGCAAAACCAACTTTCTCGTGTGCATCTCATTTCATGACAGGATTCAGGAATGGATTAAGCCAAATTAAAAATTACTCACATAAATTTACTCAATTGGACACTACTAAAATTACTATTAATACACCAGTGAAATGGCAGTGGAAAACGATTATCTCATCACAAATCCGTTTAGCATATTTCCTGAAGAGGTGAAAAATGGTTTCTAAAAAATTGAGGATTTCAATACTTTTATTATTACATTCAACACATTTTTTATTAATTTGTTTAGCTATGGGCAGCAATCTTTGAAGAATTACACGACTCAGAGGATATCGTAAATGTCCTGAAAGTATACCCGCCACTGAAAATAGTGACAATTGGAAAAGAATATTCTTGGCTAATCGTAGAGATAATTCCTCTCATCTATCCAAAATACCTAAGTTTCAGAAACCTCAAATCTTGTAGGTTGGTGTCAAGGCGATGGAACAATGCAGTGGAAACCACACTGGAAACCCATCCAGATCGACTACATTACAAATCCGAGAGACTGAATAGAATTACTGAAAAACATTTTAATTACCGCAGCCTGCCAAACATAAGCACAAATTTTCGCAAGTTTTATCGTACCAAATTTGAGAATGAAATATCAAACCGGAAACAAAACAACAAACCAATTTCCGGGCAGAAGTGTATATTTTGAAGTGAAAGATGACCAAGACGATGACTACGGAATACACGCAAGAAGCTGCTCTCCTAGGTCACACCATAGCACAGAGCTGGAGCTTCTTGAAGCCATGCCAGCATTTCAGATTTATGGACATCATATTTTTCATATAACCTTTGAACTATCCATCAATCAGATTTCTTGCTGATGGTGTCCTCATTCAAAAAATTATAGAGCCACTATTCCAGTGTTTAGCCCATCTACAAAATTTGAAATCGTTAAAGTTCATCGCTTTGGGATTTCCACTTTACGACATTTGTCAGGAAAGCAGTGGACGAGTTTTGGAATTTATTTCAAGGCAAACTATTCCAGCACGGTTGGAAGGACTAGATGTATGGAAGCTTGACTATGGAAGTGTTACAATGGATTTTCATAAACAAATAGTTTCTTCTTTTGCGAGTCATAATAATGTAAAAATGTTGACAATAAACTCCTGCTACTGGCACAAGGATTACAGTAGCCTGTTTCCAAATCTGAGAGAACTTTATTTAGGTGCTTGCGACCTACAAATGTTGCAAAATATTTTGGAGGATTTGCAAAAATCTTGCAGTCTTAAGAAATTAAGAATACGTGCAAATGGAATTTGTGTAAATGTGATATTGGATTTATTGATTCCATTAGAAATTGAATGCTTAGAACTGTCTGGGAAACTTTATAAAAAACCTGAGAAAGAAAAAAGTGATATGTTAATGGATTCCATAAATTTTGTTGGGAAAAAGGTTGCCTCATTATTTATTTCTGGCAAATCACAGTCAGAAAAGAGTGTGAAATTAGGAGAACAAGAGAGTAATATTATGTTGCCATCAGTGACAAATTTAAGAGTGAGTTCCACAGATCAACTAAGCTTTTTATTTTTAAAACGTGTTCCATCATTGCAGTATCTAACTGTTCAAATTGAGTACATGAAGTGGGGAAGTATTGCCATCAGTGACAAATTTAAGAGTGAGTTCCACAGATCAACTAAGCTTTATATTTTTAAAACGCCTTCCGTCATTGCAATACCTTACTGTTCAGATTGAGTACATGAAGTGGGGAAGTGATAATCAACCGCAAGGAATATTTTTACCGAGGGAAGATGTATTTCGAAGATGTTTGCACAATTTTTATTGGAAGAATGATGAAGATAAGGCACAAGTGTTTAAAGAAATTTGGGATGAGTTTCCTAATCTTAGAATGTTATCGGTGTACTGCTTCAAGAAAAATGTTTACCAGATTGTGCGGGAGGACAGAGACAATGTGTATAATACAGATGATGTCTAAAGTCTTTTATGGGTGCAGGCAATGTTTTGTCGTGTTGGTAATGTTTCCACTATAATTAGTTGAATTGCAAGAAAATAATATTTCTGAAATTTTCGATTTCCAATAATAATCTGCTTTCTAATTTCTCCTTCGTTCAGATGTAAAAATTGTTTGTTTGAGTTGAGTGTTTTGTTTTAAATATGTGAGTATGGATGATTATAACTACAAATGCAAAGTGCAAATAAAAAATACTATTTCGTTACCTGATTTAATATTTTATTTTGATTTATTCAATCTTTTTCTCGCGACGAAACTGATTATATTATTTTAACAGCTGCATTTTACTCGGATTTATTTTGTGCAAACTTGTTCCATTTTCTGACGTTAACAAAAATAATATTTAGTTTGGATTTGACATTCGCACCATTTCATATATAAACATTAACCAATTAGTTTGGAGTAATTTTCCTTCATGTGTACGATGTAATTTGAGGGGAGGCTTTGATCATTTTAAGTTTACAATGACACTTTGGGACTTCAAATCAACAGTTATTTTTGTGTAACGTCCACCATCTCTCTCAAACGTGTGCTTGCTTTGCTTTGAATTACGTCGGCACACCACGTAGTGGTCTAACATATGTAGGTATGGATATTACAATCACAAAAACCAAAAAAATAATAGATTTACAAAAGTGAATAAAGTAGACGAACTTTTTTGAATAAATTGAAATTAAATTGACTATTAACTTA